>JBBPOM010000813.1:0-17768 GCA_038091455.1 Leccinum uliginosum | reverse complement strand
GCAGATGATGACCACCACTAGTGGTCAAAAGCACGAGTGACTTTCTGAAAGTCACTCCATGATTGTCAAACATGGAGTTTGGCTTTTGACCACTAGTGGTGGTCATCATCTGCTCCTTTGCTTTTTTGTAAAATAAGAAACTACTCTGAGCCTTGGAGTAGTCTCGCATGTATGTGAATCGATGGTTGCCATTATAGAGCGTAGAGTCGGATTTCGTAGCATCTTCCATTGGACATGATTATCATAGACGTCGATGCTTGCAGGCCTCAAAGAGTCGAGGACGATGTCGTTCTTGTGAACTCTGATATCCAGAGCATGCTGGATGACTTTGTTGTGCAGGCCATGGTGCTCGATGCCTTTGACAAAACTAGCCATGAATTTCATGTCGATATTGCGTAAGTTGATCGCCTGTCGCTTCATCGTCGGACCACGTCCCAGATCATTGTCATCCATGACGGTCATCAGAGCATAGCCCAAGATGGCCTCGTTGGTGATCTCCCTGATATGATCTACCAAATCTTGGACTGGAGTTGTCTTGATCTCCTTGAGATTAGACTTGAATTCCTTGACCTGTGTTCGATATCGTTAGTGATGGCGTAAACTAGCGGTAGTTTATGCCAGAGTACTTGCCTTCTTGGGCTTTGGGGCAGCTTTCGCCTTGCCTTTGCCCTTGCCCTTCTTGGCTTTGTCCTCCTTGTCCTCCTCATCCTTGTCACTTTGATCATTGTTGTCTACGTCTTGCATTTCTTCGTCACTGCCAGCGGTATTTTTCTGTGGAAAAATATAGCATCAGCATAAACTTGCGCTTGTTTATGCCAACTATCCATGCTTACATTCTGGTCCAACTCCACGGCAATGTCATCTACATCCATGAGGTTACTACCACTGGCCTTGTTGGTGTTGTCGGACATGGCCGCATCCATCTTTGTTTTTTCCTGATGAGCATAAAATAGCGCTATTTTATGCATGCAATACATACCTCGACATTGGCACTAGCCTATTGAAATGATAGTGAATCAGCATAAAATAGCACTTGTTTACGCTCTCAATTACTTACCTTGTTGTTGAGTGTAGCAGCAACTCAAAGGTCACTACTATCACTTGCCTGGAAGTTGTCACTGGACATGACAGCATCCAGCATCTTTTCATTTGATGAGCATAAAATAGCGCTTGTTTGCGCTCTGCTTACCTCATTGTTCATGGTAGCAGCAACTTGGATGACCTAAGTTGAATGGTGAGCATAAACAAGCGCTAGTTTGCGCCATTCAATAAATTTTTACCTTGGCCAAAAAAGTGTTGTCAATGTTGTTGGACTAGAATAATTAAATATCAAAATGTGTTGGACAAAGTAATTTAATTATGTAATTTACAGCCATTGGATTTGTTTGAGCTTGTTTGGTTTATTGTCCAAAAGAGGAAGGTTGTGGTTGAAAGTCAAGAGAGGTTCTGGCACAGCCACCATGACTTGACAACTATATAGTTCTTGATTATATAATATTTTCCCGGATGTGGCTTGGCAACATTTTGTACATATACATACATCTCTGCACTACATACACATAAACTAGCACTAGTTTGTGCTGTTGTTATCTGTGTACCAAGAAAAAAAATCAATAAGATTGCTATGTCTGCCTGCTCTTGGAACATCCATCAACCAGTTTGTGAATATGGTCAACTTGGGCCATGCAACTCCAAAGTGTATTTCTGCACGTGACTTGAGAGAGTCATGATGATAGATTGCAAATGCTAAGGGAGCAATAATGTCTGCATGCTCGCATTCCATCTTTCCAGTGCCTCCCTTTTTAGCCTTGGTGAATGTGGGATGGAGGCTGTCATTGATCTGAGGCACGTGACATATGAAACAGATTTTGCTGTGATGTTTGCGATATTGCAGCTTTTTTCTCCATTGTTTGTACTCGCTCCAGGTGATGCGTCAATTCTCTTCCAAGCTAGGACAGTGGATCAAATTGTGTTGATCCGCTGTCACTTCAGGTTCATTGGAATGAAGGAGACAGACAAATGTTGGCCAAAGATTGCAATGATCTTTGCAAGTGCTCTGCCATATCCAGCGATCTGAGCTCACGTTGTGCCCTGAGCTATTTGACCTGATGTGAAGCTTCAGCAAAGGAGTTTTTGGTGTTGTTCACGTTTGTGTAACGCAATGGAATGTTTGCAATATGGATTTGTTCAGGTTGATGTAGCTCGTCCTGGCTGCATACTATACAAAGCTGCTGTTGCTGCCATTGATGACGACATTCCACGCCCATACCGTCTGCATAGAGAGTGATCCCATAGCGAAGGCAGCATTTTGTACCATAGAGATCATAGAGATGGTCGAGAATGGCTTGCTCGTTACTCTTCTCTGTCTCGTCTTCCTTGTTGCTCTCTTTCCATGACTTTGAAGTTGGCACCAACGTGTGGCAGGTGGCGGACATTCCATCACGTCCTGCTCTGCCTTGTCCTTGAATATAATCCAGCATGTCGTATGGCTTGTCCATGTGTACCACGAGGCAAACGTGCGGATAGTCATTGCCTGTGCTGAATGCAGAAGTGGCCACCATGATGTCACTTCCATGACCATCAATCCATGCGACGTAGGCCTCTTCATGCTCTGTGGCAGTCATTGTTTGCTTGTCTCTGACGTAGTGATGCCAGCCGGATTCCCTTGCGAGCTCCACACACATGTCTATGGAGGGTGCAAACACGAGACCACGATCTCGAGGTTGCCAGCCTGGCAGTGCTTGGTTGGATTGCTGTATTCAAGTTATTTGTTGTCACGGTATGCATACAAAGAGCTCTGATTCCTTGGATGTTTTTTTCCAGAATATATCGAAGCTGTGGATGATTTGTGCTCTGTCTGCAAGTGATGGTGTTTGGGATGAAATGATATACTTGGGAAAGGCGAGGCATGAAGAGGGGAGGAAGAGTTGCACTGAGCAATACGAGCTGTACCACTTCGGAGTGGACTTGACCAAAGTGCTCCAAAGTTTTCCAATAGCCCTTTGCAACGAAAGATATGTGAGCTTTGTCGACGACAATGCGTGTGATGGGCTTGCGACGACCCAGGTCTGCAAGAGCAGTATGCCAATGCGAGGTCAGTGACTTGTCTGCTGACACGATGATGAGATTATTCTGTGAATTGAGATCTTTATGACTTTGATAGACTTGGTGTGGGACGTGCATGGCAGTGAGACATCGCTCGTAGTCCATGATCAGTGAGTTGAGCGGCAAAACCAAGACAGTGACAGTGTTTGTTTCTATCAAGCTTGGCACTATTGCCAGCATGGATTTTCCACCTCCTGTCGGAAGTATGACAATGACATCCTTTTGACATTTCAAAACTGCTTGCATGGCTGCCATTTGTTGTGGAGATCGCCATGTAACATTCTAATCATCCAAGAGTTATTTGCATTTTCTGCAATGCCACACCAAGCACTGAATAAATGTTAGATTTATGTGATCGTCATTGACAATTGTAAACCATGCTAACTTGGAAGTGGTGGTGTTGTCTTGTCTAGTTCTTTTTGTTTACCCTTTTGACCACGTGGAATTTCAACTTCAACCGTGACTGGAAGCTCTTCAAGCTCTCGTGGCACCTGTACCTGCTCCTGCTCCTGCTGTAATCACTGCCTTTTATGTGGACGGTCACCGTGGTTCAAGCTATCATGAACGAGATCTGTCAACATGGGCATGAGACGCTCCATGATTCGGTTTGCAATGTCGTCCACCAAAGCTTTGTGGTCGACAACAGTGGTGCTGGCACATTCAAGCGCTAGTTTACGCGAGTCCGAGTATAGTGCTGCTTGATTGTTATTCCTGCAGGCTTGTTGATATGGAAGGATTTTTCCTCCCAGCATGACTTGACAATGCTTCTGCCATGATATGCTTGCCTGTAAAAACAAAGGCAGTATGTCTTCTGCAGCTCCAGCCAGGCTTTGAGTGCTGAGACCATAGATACAGTTTTCTGTAGCACGTGTATGCCCTGCCTGCAATGCTTCGACATCATCCTCCTTGTGCATATCTGTGATGACCTCTATGGCATATTTCAATTTGTGTTTCCAAGCTGTCTGGATATGCCGCCAAGGATTGATGGTGAGCACGAATTGAATGCGAGGCAAGCTATACTATGGTGAGTGCAAATTGAATGCGAGGCAAGCTATACTTGGACATGATGACAGAGAGATCCTTTGATATGAACAAATGATTGAAGTTGACAAAGAGCATGTCTTTGTAGAGCTGTATCACTTTTTGGTTGTTGTCATTGAGTTCAAAGCAGATCTTGGCTGCTAGCTGTGCAAAAGGTCATGCCATGGCGAGATCCTGAATGAGGATGTCGCTGGTGATGGCATCCAGACTATGTGGAATGAGCTTGTCTTGGCCAGTCAGTGCTGTCGTCTTGGAGTACTGGCAGAGCAGAGTGACGTGTTGACCGAATATTATGAGGTTGCGTGTCGTCTGTGTTGGAGTGTTGTGATAGGTCAAAGCGGTCAACTCTGTACCTCTGGCTGGTGCTCCGCTGAGCATTTCTATGCGAAGTAGCAAAAGCTTTTGAAGCTCAGCATAGTCTTGTAGCCAGCCATGCAAGGCTGCACAATTCCAGATTGGTTCTTCGTCAGAGTCCTCCTGTCGCAAGAGAAAACTGGAAAATTTTCCCTTGCCTTCTATAATCGCTTGAACGAGGTGAGAACGATCTCCAAAGCATGTGTTGGCAGGATCAAAGAGAAAAGAATATCCAATGTTCTTGTTGGTGAGATTGTCCACCAGATCGGCATCTTTGTAATCTACTCTGAGAGTGAGTCCACGTAAAATTTTGTTTTTCCAGATGGCGATGACATCTTGTTCCATGTCCTCAAAAATGCTACAGACGTCAGAGAAAGCGATCGAATTGCCCTTGTATTTCAAGTTGAGGTTCCCGTCACCTGGCATCCACCAAATGTGTGGCAGACCCATAGTGTCGTAGGCGATGGCGGATGCTCTGTGTTGCAGAGAGCATAGACATGCAAAGGTGGAGTAGGTTTTTTCTGTGAACCAAGGCTAAAGAGCATCGCAGGCCATGCTGACTTCTTGTCCATTGTGTTCTTCTCTGGCTCTGATTTCTGTGAGAAATGTGAAACGCATGCAATATTCCAGCTTGGCAATGATCTTTGTGACGTCCTTGGGCTGTTTGAGAGAACTGTCCTCGTTGAGAGTCAAGAGAGCGAGTCTAGTCTTGGTTGGATCTGCGATGGCATATCGTGAATCCGAGTCAGACTGAGACTCTTTGATAGTAGTAGGAGGCCATGATGTGGTCCACATTTTGACAAGTACTGCATGTATTTTTTGAATGATGTGGGACCTCTGAGCTTTGTTCTGAAGCATTTCAACCAGGTCGGAAAGAAGAAAGTTGAGATCATTGACTTGTGGCAACCATAGATTCGCAAGAGCATGGCGAGAATGCAAACTACGGGAACAATGTAATTTTTCATGGTTCCTTCAAGCATATGTTTGTGGAATGGGGTGTTAGAGATACCACTATAGCCAAACAACAAAAATCATTGAGCCTGTCCATAAAAGAGCGCTGTTTTACACAAGCACACATACTACTACATACCTTTTGATGAAATCTGGTGAATTCAAGGAGATGCTGAAGAACCAACTCGTCGGTCGTTTCTATGAGGTCGAGAGCTTGTTTGAAATATTCTTGCACGATATCATGCAGATCTTTGCTGTCTGGCTCATTTGGCTGTGGTAGCACGACAGAGCAACGCAGCTCGTCCGTGGACTCGTGACGATTTGCCATGTATTAATGCCAACGTGTGGTGCATAGCCAAGGTGTGATGAGGCGATGGTTGCTGGTAGATTGGATCTAAATGTTTTCCAGCTGCTTGTTCAAGTCATTCATCAGCTGCTCTGTGCTGACCTGAGATGATTTCTTTGTCATGGCAGGCGGTGTGATCTCCCAGAAAGTACATTGACTGCCAGCATCTTCTGACTTGAATCTTTGTGCTTTGCATGGGTTGCCAAGAACTGAGAACAGGTTGATCGGAATGAGATTGCGCATGATGCTTTTTCATTTTTTTAGAGCCAGACATCACAGTGGAATAGTTCTCCCATGCGAGAGCGTCACACACAGTCAAACCATGTACCACAAATCTGGGACCGGAAATGTTTGCGGAAAGGGATGATGACAGCTGTAACTCTTTGATGATTGTCTAATAGTGTTCTGGAATGAATTGAGCAAGTAGCTCTGGATGTTTGTTGACAATATGTGCCCTTGCTGTCAGTGCAGGTATGCCCTCTTTGCAGAGCTGACAGACCAAAAAGTCAAGTTCTGCATTGATGACCAAATTTAAGCTTGTCAAATAGGAATGTTGAATAAAATATTATTGTGGTGGAAGTTCAACGACGCTAGCTGGCACGACAGTAGGTGGATGATCATGAGTGACCAAAGACTGCCATCATGCACGAAATAAATAAATATCTATTATCGCAATTGGCCATCAATTGCCAGTGAAAGACTGCTGACCATGAGAGAAGGTCTTGCTGCATAGTCCAAAGGGTGAGGTGACATGTCCATGATGGACCTTGGGCTGCCAGGTAGTAGTATCTAGATTTCATTCATTTCGTGAATATATCAAAGGTGATGGCATAACATGCCTAATGGGAATCCATGCCTGGTGATCTCATGATGGCATCATCGATGGAGACTTCATGACTTGGTCTTAAATGGATGACACGGTCTATTGAATGTGGATGGAATGATTAGGATTTGATGCATAAACTAGCGCTAGAATATGCAGATCTTTCTTACCTCGATGGTGGTGGTAGTGATTTCTAATGCAGCAACCTGAGGATTGAAATTGAACAAACATCAGCAACCAAAAGCATCAAAGAGCGCTATTTTGTGTGTCAATACCTGCTGGACATGGCTACTACCACTTTCTGCTGGAACCAGGAGCTGGTTGGGATTGCTTACATAATCTGATAGCTATGAATATGCCAACCAAACTCATCTTTTCAGGACCCAGCCAGTTGGTCTTGAGATTCTTCATGTGCTTTTGCATGGCATCAATGGTGGCAAAGCCTTGATCTTTGGGGCACTTGTGATATGAGCAATAACATAAAAATATACCATTTTCATGTCTGGTGACAGTGATTTCTTGCCCATTGTAAGCCACAAATCTGGCTGTCTTGACACACTTTTTCTTGTGTGTGTCATGCAAGTTTCTGTTGGTAAATTCTAGCCCACATTCACTACAAATTCCAGGCATTATGGATGAAAATGTGTTGTGATGAGATGAGATGAGATGTGGTAGGAGTTCAGGATCAAGAGGGAAAAGAAATTAAATCTCCCACACTGGACTTATATGTATGTATGTTTGTCATTTTCTAAAATGGAAACAACTAGCCTAGCAGTCATTTGATACTCTTGAAATATTTTGATGCAAACTAGCCTAGTGGTCATTTAATACTCTTGAAAATATTCGAGCACAAAACTAGTCTTGGTTCATGCTCTTTGCCAGGCTAGGCATGTGAAAGGCACCAATGATTGCTCTTTTGCGAGACGCTTCCAGGACGCTTCCAAAAAATAAGAGACACTTCCAAAAAATAGAGATGCTTTTGTGTCAAAGATGCAAAGGAGCGCTTGTTTGCGAGACGCTTCTGATGGTTGGCGCAAAAGAGTGCTCTTTTGCGAGAGACTTCCATAAAAAAGGGCTGAAAAGCAGAGACGCTTCCGTGGAAAAGGGCTAAAAGGCAAAGACGCTTCCGAATGGAGACACTTCTGCTTCCTGTGCCAGAAACTCTAGCACGGAAAGGAGATTATTAGTTGAGTCACCCTTCTCCTTCCATTAGGTTTCATAACTGACTGTAAATGCCATCAGAATGTGCCATGGCTCGCCCATCCATGTGGGCACGTGCCTACGCTGCTATTTCAACTTTGAAATCACAAATTTGGGTGGACGGTGTAATCCTAGACTTCTATCTGATGTCTGTCTGGTACTCTGTGACAAGCAGGACTCATGTTCGCTTCATAGATATCACCTCAGCAATGCCATCATTCAATTTATTGCGAAACCACCTATTGCCCTCTCAAGCAGAGATCCATCTTTTTCAAAAGCAGTACTACATTGAGCCAACATCTCCTGAAAATTCTTGACCCATTGGCTTCATTGTATTCCATCACCAACATTACTTCACTGTGGTGTTCGACTACACCGCAGCCATCGCCTATGTTCTCGGCAGACGGATAGGCAATGATTGCGAACAATTTAATGAGAAACTCGATGACTGGGAAACCTGGATGGGTCCACTATATTGGAACAGACTGGCAAGGCTCTAAGGAATCAATTCTGGTCATTCTGATGAGGTTGCTATTGTCACTTACAACTGGCCTCAGAATGGATGTGACTGTGGTCCGATCGCTGCATTTCTCCTCAAAAACTTTTTGGATACTGGATTAGGAAGTGAAAATGGCAACATACATTTTCCCACCATTCCCTGTGGTCATGAGCTTCATTTACAGATGTTGGGAGCCGTCAGAGAGGCCTGTCGAACATTCTGGGCTGATTATAACTTGCTCACCACCTCTCATCTGCCAGAGAACAACATATGGAGAACTTGGGACGACACTGCTTTTGTTGACGATGAAAGTCTTGCTGCAATAGAGAATGAAGCCTCTGGTCAACAATACGCACCTGTGGTCCAAGACCTCAATATCGTCTGTGCAAACTGTACAGTCTGCCAAAGGCGTCCATTGACTGAGGAGTCGGTAGAGCCTCAAATTCCAGATGATGAACCATAGAGAGAAGAGGATGAAGATGAAGATGCATTTGATGGGAACCAGGAAGGATTCTATTCTAAATCCAAGGCAACACGACTACAGAAACTCTTCCAATTACATCCAGACACCAGGAATGCCCAATGCAGAGACTGGATGCCTTCACACACTATTACGGGAAGAGTACACGATGAAAACAAACAGACCACCGAGTCCTCCTCAAACCAACACAAGCATGTCAAGGATTGGTCTCAAGGAACCATGTTTCGTTTTCCCAGACTCCTTCCATCCATAGATCTCCCAGCATTCACAGGACTGCGATGGTTGCCATTTGATCGCAAGTTCGATGATTATGAGTGTGCTCCCACCTATGAAAGCATGTGACCCTATCGTAATCACTATGAGTTCGTTATAGAGCCATTTTATCGCCAAGGGATATGGTCTATGTTTAGAGACTATGGCTGGAGAATCCCACCTAGCTTCCATCAGATGTTTTATCTTGGTGATCTGCTTTATGTTTTGGATCATGTCATGGCAGTAGGCATACCCAATGGCTATGATCCCTCTCGACAGATCTCGACCAGAGTCACCAATAAGGCATCTATCGAGTAGCATGGATGTACTTGATTCACCTTGTTCTAGGCAGCTGTTCCCTCAGACATCTTCCACCACTTCTTGTCGAAGACCAGCATGATGATGTCTATGCTGATGATGTCTCTATCTGTAGTGCTGCAGAGATGCTTGCACTAGGAGAAGTTGATTCTGAAGCTTCTTTTGATGCATTTGTCCGCGGTCGAAGGGGAGATACTCATATCTGTGTTGATCTCAAATGGAATCATGTGCCATTGGATTCCCCTGATGTTAGTGTTTCTGCAGACATAGACAGCCTAATCTGGGTTACTCGCCAACCTCGCTTTCGAAAGTCTGCTTCCATCTACCTGGGCCCAATCCTGAACAGGCAAGCACCCATCAAGAAGAACAATCATGTTTATGTCGAAATACTTGTACCACAATCAGAGGAAGACGCTGAAACCATGGGAGAGTGAACTGAATGGTGGTCCATGCCTTGTGCCCTCAGCTCCATTCCCCATACTTCCTTTGGAAATGTGGGTAGTGGTTCGGGTGGTATCAACATCTATATCTTCTTTCCTAGGATGAACCATTGTGACGAGCTATCTGGTCGACGGGCTACCACTATTCCAATAGAGGTCTTGGATTATTTCTGGGTCTATGTGCTACTTCCTGCCATAGACCAGAATGTAGGAGATACTGAGGCTCCCTATGCTGCCCTCACTCTATCAGAGGTAAGATACAAGTCACGCAAGGGTGGTGGACGCCAACCGAAATCCGGTCGTCCAAAGGCTGTTCCATTTCATCCAGCTGTGTGGAAAAACATCATCGCAACCATGGAAGAAATCATCCATTCAGAGCCAGAACATTTTACACTCTTTGAATCCTTCTTTTTCATTGCAGAAGCTAAAGGAATCAAACTGTGGACAAAGACATCCTCTCCACTCGAATCTCTTCTTATGGAATTTCCTGTCTTGGACTGGAATTATATGAGCGATCACAGTTATGGAGAACTGATCATAGATCTTGGGATCACCTTTCATCCAAATTGTACAGAACCTTTGGTAGGCCTATGGAGATTGGAGCAACTTGAGGCATCCTTCGGAGCATCTGGATTTAGCCGTGGAAACCTCCATCATACATGCACTATGGAGGCCTTCAAGCAGAAATAACCCATGAAAAAGCTCGAAGAACTCAGATATGCTTTCGAAGCTCATATAATCTGGCTTATGAGGCAATCCGTCCCAATGATAACTCTCCACTATTTGTTCTGGACAAGGATGCCTATGCCTGTGATCCACGATTCATGCAGGAGTATAATCTTGCCATCGAGATGTATGAAGACAAGGCAAAGAAACGTGCAATGCTATGGTGTTCGAGACGAATATAAATTGAGTGGCTTTGCAGCCATCAATGTCTTGCACAATCTGGATATGTTGGTGCATTATCTGGAGTACATAGACCATATGACACCATCATGCTTATATCGTAACAGACAGAACGCTATCTGAGATCTCAACCTAGGCTGTGGATCCCTTCTACTACCTGGTTTAACTTCCTGGCTAGGTGACTTAGGGAGCTGCAACATACACAGATCAGCTTCCGACATATTGAACCTCCTAATATGGGCATCTTGACTAGCATCGTCTGCCATATGATCCACAGCATCAGCAGTACACCTGTCATATTAGATTTTCATGTACGAGAGTCCATGGCCCTTTTCCGATTTTCCCAGGTCTGCGAGCGCTTTGGAATGTTCTTCCTCTTTGATCTTGACTTGAAACATATACCCTGCCTGCCAGATATACAAGACCTGGATGATGCAAAAATGATGTATTTGGTAGAAGGCAAAGTTACTAATCGTCGGACCACCTCAAAGTAACTGTGGCCAGTACTGCTTGTGGTGGATGGAGAGGACATTTATCCTATAGGCGAAAAACTGACTTGGAAGGCCGTCATGACTGCTATCAGTGAAAGGCCATGGGACTTAATGCGACCTTGGAGATGGAACATCTGTTTTTCCGATCTGGAACCAATTCTCAGCAAGATATTTGTCGACTTTACTTGTCAAATGTGGTTGCTATTGAACAGGAACTGGCTAATAGATCCAAATCACATATCTGCTCCTACCAGCTTTCAAGAAGCTATGAAATGTTGGTCTATGGAAAAAGTATATCTTACTGTGACCACATGTGCCTTTGAAGCCTGTAATGTAGGTTTGCCTGGATATGTGCCCCTTGGACGACCACAGATGCTTTTTCCCAGTCGAACATCTATATTCTTCCCACTTCCAGAAGATTACTATCACCCTTGATCTCCTTGGAATGCCTTTCATGCCGAACCAGGCTATCTCTGACAATTTCATGAACTCATGAAAGTTCGTGATGAACAAGAGCGATTCTGTATCATGGACAGGTTGAGCGAAATATTTGCTAATGTGCAATGTCTTCCAACCTCTATGGCAACCTCCAAGAAAGTTGTTGGAAAGCCTTGGGTGATTAATAGAGATGAAAAGGTCCAGTTCACAACCAACCCGTGTTCTACAAGATTCTTGGACTGGCTGAAAATGGTACTACCACCAAACGAAGAACTGGACCACGGGCTATCAAGCCCATGCAGAGTTCACCTTGGATATGTATCGCTCTGCTGGCTATGATGAATTGGTCGCACATCAAAAGCTCTACCTAGAACGACGCAGGCTATGCATAGCTAGAGAAAGAAAGTCTACCAAAGCCAAAAAATCCCGAAGGCCTCCACCACCAAGAAGGGTAGCAAGGCCAGTGGCTAAATCTCCTCAGCCCATGCAGATTCAGTTGGAAGATGATAGGTTGATGGAAGAGCTATTTGGACCTGAAAATGGCATGGATGATGAAGATGAAGACGCGCAAGTTATACCATGTCAATCTGACAATGATAGATTTGTCAATGGAGCTGCTTGGGCGTGATGATGACAATGGAGACATTCAAATAAGAGAAGTTAGCAGTGGAGAGGAGGAAGATGAAGATGAAGAGGGGGACAAAGATGAGGAGGATGATGCAACAGATGTATGTGATGATTAACATTAGAAGTCACTATACTATACTTCTCACTACACATTCTGGGTACATCTTACTACACATTTTACACATTATAAATTGGACTATACTTCTCACTATAATTTCACCTGACTCGACTCTTCTCACTACATTTGACCTACGTGTTTCAGTAAATTTTCAGTAGACCTTCACTACATAATTTACTACACTTTTTCGGTACACCTTGATAGACTTTTGACTACGCTTTGTTTGGTAGTCACCTACACTTGTCACTACACTTGCTTTTGGTATATGTACTATACTACACTTTTCTTGGTAGTCCACTACACTTTTCACTACACTTTTTACTACACTTTTTCGGTACACCTTGATAGACTTTTAACTACACTTTGTTTGGTAGTCACCTATACTTGTCACTACACTTGATACACTGTACTACACTTGCTTTTGGTACATGTACTATACTACACTTTTCTCGGTAGTCCACTACACTTTTGACTGCACTTTCTTGGTACACTTGACTACACCTTTGAATATACTTTGTCAGTACACTTTACTACACTTTTGGCTATAGGTGTTTTTCATCGTCCACTACACTTTTGACTACACTTTTGACTACACTTTGACTGCACTTTCTTGGTGCACTTTACCACACTTTTGACGACACTTTTGACTACACTTTGTTGATAACACTTGGTATACTTTTCACTAATATTTCCATGGTAGTTCCCTACACATGTGATATATGTTTGACTAAGCTTTGTTGATACACTGTTCACCAAACTTGTTTGGCTACACTTGTTATACCTTTCACTACGCTTTTTCTTTGGATAGTTTCCTCAACACTAGAAATGTCAATTCGAAGTGACATCTAGGATACCTCTGATCGACTGTCCCATATCAGTAGACATCTATACGACATATTACGGCCGTTTACTGAGTGCTAGCTATTTATTTCATAGTGGTGGCCTTTTGGTCCCCTCTTACTCCCTCCCCTGGCAATATCAATTCGAAGTGACATCTAGGATACATCCAATCGACTGTCCCATATCATTAGACATCTATACGACATATTACAGCCGTTTACTGAGTGCTAGCTATTTATTTCGTAGTGGTAGCTCTTTGGTCCTCTCCTACCTTCTCCTCTGGCAATATTAATTCGAAGTGACATCTAGGATACGTCCAATCAACTGTCCCATATCATTAGACATCTATATGACATATTACAGCCATTTACCGAGCGCTAGCTATTTATTTCGTAGTGGTAGCCCTTTGGTCACCTTCTACCTCCTCCCCTGGCAATATTAATTCAAAGTGACATCTAGGATACGTCCAATCAACTGTCCCATATCATTAGACATCTATATGACATATTACAGCCATTTCCTAAGAACTAGCTATTTATTTCGTAGTGGTGACCAATGCCTCCCTCCCCTCCTCCCTCCCTTTACTAGTGTATCAATTCAACAAATGACTTTGAGGAGTCAGTAAAAGTCTGCCTAGGGGTTTTCAAGGCCGGGGAATCGATTGGGAATGTTCTGGAAAGCCTCCAGAATTTATCTGAACACATAACAAAGTCTATCCTGTCACTACCTTTTTGTCTTTGTAACAATTTTTCCCGACCACCAAATCTTACTGGACCTTTTGTATAAGCTTGATATACATCTAATACATGGTCTGACATCATTCACTGACCTATATTTCAGTTTTGCATTTTAGTTTTTAATTCCCATTGAAGTATATAGTCTCCAACCCATGTCGCTTAGAAAGCCATGTGTGCCTGAGCTGGACGATCGGTGAGCAGATAGGGGGAAAGAAAAGAACTGAAGAGGTAGCTCACTATCTTCTCTCTTGGTTTAATTGTAGGTGCATGTTGTCGTTATTCCCGGCACCTTCGAGGGGGTGAGATTATTACCTGAATCACTGGCAGAGCTGCCCTATAAAAATCTGTTCACTCCAGCACAGGATGGACTATACACCATCTAGATGGAGCTGCCCGCGAACCCACCTCCCTTCCCACCATGGCTGCAGCGACGGTTGCGAGCTACCTTCAAGCGCCGTCACCCATATAGATTTGAAGCATCACTATACGGGCCTGTGAATTCTTGCCTGCAAGTACTCTTTCCATTTGGACAGAGCTTCATGACCAAGCCTCAAGCCGTATTCCATCAAGCATCTGATGCTGCCAGCTGCTCAGAGGATGAGAATGAGAATGAGAATGAGGATGGAAATGAGAATGGGAATGAAAATGGGAATGATGATGGGAATGGAAATGGTGATGAGGAGGATTGGGGGGAAGATGATGACTACTGGGGTGAGGCAGTTGAGACCCTGAGGGATGCAAGGGGGAAGGAGTGAAAGAAATGTGACTAGTTTTTAATTCCCATTGAAGTATATAGTCCCCCGGCTGGGCTTGTCCCTCACCGGCTATATCTACTTCGCCACAACTCATCACCAAGCCCTTTCCGCTCGCAGACGTCGCTTCGCTCTGCCTGCTCGCTCCTCCACGATATAGCTCAAATATTTTGGATCTGAGTGTTCATGCTATATCATCTTGGCAGTGGGTCATTGGCGGTGTAAGTTTTAAAACTAGTTTCACTATTTCATGCATTACTCACATGGTATTCAGGCAATAATTCCTATCCTCGATCAGTCTATTTACATTTTGGATTTCTTGGCTACACCAATCCCCTTTCGCAATGTCACCAAGGCAGAAATGTCTGAGCTAGAGAAGGCGACTGCCTTTACAGCAGAATTCACTGGCATCCAATCAAAGCTAGAACAGATGACAATATCAAAATCGCTGCAAGACATGATGGAGGCTGTCTATCTTAACAGTTGGATGGCAGACTTCAATAAGATTTTTGTAGATGACAGAATAAGAAAGCTGCAGCTTTTCGAATTCTTTGGAAGCGAGGAGGTCCATGAACAAAACATGTACAGAGCAGGGCTGGATAGATATTGGGACAGGGTGATCACAATGGCCCAGTCACAATGTGACCTGATCTCCCCAGCCACACAGACTCACATCTTGGATCAGGTCAAGAGGTCAATGCCTGCAAAGCTCATGGCACTCAAATATGGTGTCATGATGAATTTCTTTCCAGAAAAGTTGTTGCTCGACTTTCCAATTCCAAACAAGTTGTTTTTGCACTCAGCTGCAGAACAACTGAAGGGTGTAACACCTGCCATCACCGAGGTATGTTAATAAATGTGTCATCAGTGAACTGGGAGACCCCATTCAGTAGAATTTTCGGCAAATGACCGGCTAGCCAATGTGCCAAATTGCTGCAACTGACCGGCCAGCCAATGTTGGCCGATGGAGTGAAAAACTTGGCAAACAACAGATCGGCCAATGCAAATGGAACTCGGCATGTTGCCGACTGGCCAATTTTTACTGATGCCTACATTCCGCAGTTGACCGATCAGCCGACAACCAAATGTCGGCATGTTGCCGATCGGCCGATTCAACTGGACATGATTGTATTCCGCAATTGACTGATCGGCCAGAATGAAAACTCGGCATGTTTGCCGACTGGCCCATGGGCTATGGATGCCTACATTCCACATTTGACCGATGGGCCGACAACCAAATGTTGGCATGTTGCCGATCGGCCGATTCAACTGGACATGATTGTATTCCGCAATTGACTGATCGGCCAGAATGAAAACTCGGCATGTTTGCCAACTGGCCCATGGGCTGTGGATGCCTACATTCTACAGTTAACCGATGGGTCGACAACCAAATCTCGGCATGTTGCCAATTGGGCAACAACTTGAAGCATCCTCAGGCTGTGGATGGTTCGGCAAAAAGATTGTATGCACTAGAGAGATGTTTCGGCATGTTAGGGAAGCAGTTTAGACCTTATGAAAGTGCATACCGATGCAATTTCGGCATAACTGCCACTTGTTATTCAATTACTATGAGAAATATCCCTACATACACTCTAAGTAGTAAATGTGTTTCGGCAAAGGATTGTATATACTAGAGTGGAGTTTCGGCATGTTAGGAAGGCAGGTAGGACCCTATGGAAGCACATACCGATGCAATCTCGGCATAACTGCCACTTGTTATTTAGTTATGAGAAATATCCCTACATACACTCTAACTGTAGTAAATGTGTTTCGGCAAAGGATTGTATGTACTAGAGTGGAGTCTCGGCTTGAGGTTGGGGCCTATGGAAGCACATACCGATGCAATCTCGGCATAACTGCCACTTGTTATTTAGTTATGAGAAATATGCCTGCTACATACACTCTAAGTACTAGTAAATGTGTTTCGGCAACATATGGTTTATACTGCAGTGATGTTTCGGCATGTTAGGTATGTAGTTCAGGCCCTATGACAGCACATACCGATGCAATTTCAGCATCCATCACTGCCACATCTGAATCAGTTAGGAAAATGAGAATTGACTGTCATAGTAGTGGAATTTTATCAAACTGAATTACAGTGTGGAATGATGCCGAGATAGCAGCAAGGAGGGGCTCCATAGGATCCTAAGTGAGTGCCAAACATGCCGGAACATCACTCATACACATACATTCCTCTGCCGAAGCAAGAATTGCACTTAAAGTAATGAGTACATCTAAGTGAAGTTTTATCAAACTGAATTACAGTATGGAATTATGCCGAGATAGCGGCGAGGAGGGGCTCCATAGGACCCTGAGTGAGTGCCAAACATGCCGGAACATCACTCATACACACACAATCCCCTGCCGAAGCAAGAATTGCACTTAAAGTAATGAGTACATCTAAGTGGAATTTTATCAAACTGAATTACAGTGAGGAATTATGCCGAGATAGCGGTGAGGAGGGGCTCCATAGGACCCTGAGTGAGTGCCAAACATGCCGGAACATCACTCATACACATACATTCCTCTGCCGAAGCAAGAATTGCACTTAAAGTAATGAGTACATCTGAGTGGAATTTTATCAAATTGAATGACAGTGTACAAATTATGCCGGGATAGTGGCCAGGAGAGCCTCCATATGACCATTAGGTACTGCCAAACATGCCGAAACATCACTCCCACAGATGCATTCTTCTGCCGCCGCAAGAATTGCACTTAGTAGAGTACTGAGTACATAGTAGGGGAATTTTATACAACTGAATCATACTGTACAAAGTATGCCGAAATAGCGGCGAGGAGAGCCTTCATAGGTTCTATGGAAGCCTTCCTCGCCACTACCTCGGCATAATTTGTACCCTGTCATTCAGTTTGATCAAATTCCACTCAGATGTACTCATTACTTTAAGTGCAATGCTTGCTTCGGCAGATGCATGTATGTGTATGAGTGATGTTCCGGCATGTTTGGCACTCACTCAGGGTCCTATGGAGCCCCTCCTCGCCGCTATCTCGGCATAATTCCATACTGTAATTCAGTTTGATAAAACTTCAC
>JBBPOM010000812.1:0-17771 GCA_038091455.1 Leccinum uliginosum | reverse complement strand
ATCAAATGAATATATGAACTATTTCTTACATGACCTGCCAAATAAAAGGCTAAATAAAAAATTATCTGATTGCTAAAATGTTTTTTCAATTTTATCCGGCAAAACATGCTGCAATGCTTGCGGTGACTTGGATCCCTAGCAGTGGGAAGGAGCCAGGCTGGTGCGGCGCACTCAGTCAGTTCGGCAAACTTGAGCTCCGCGGACGACGACGGCCAACCGTATGTACCGCATCGGAAAGGCCAACTTCCATTCTTTCGGCAGTGCACGGGTCTACGTTCGACCCGTCCCAGATTGTAATTCAAGCATGCTTGCGGTTGGGGTTTATCCATATCTGGATTGGAATCACCTGAATCGATCTTGGACCAGATGGATCTCCAGAGTCGTTGAAACTTTCCGTGATTCGCATATCAGGACGTAGCAATGTTCCATGCCAGGTCGATGGGCCCCGCCAGGCCATGATAATGTATGTACAGCCAGGTTCTACGAGTCCGATTCTCCACACAGATTGAATGACGCTGTGGAGCGAGTCGTGGCAGCGCGGACGCCACCGGTGGTAGTATTTGTTCGGGGTGGGAAATACTTACTGTGGGCGCAACCAATTAGGCTCTCCGCAAAGAATCTGATTCGGACAGTTTCCACGCTAAATTTGAATTGCCACTTCACACCCGGTCCGGCCCGTCAAAGTCTCACCCGAGTTGACCGTATCTCGAATCCGAAATGCAGGTCGAGGGTAACTTACTAAGTGCAAGTATACTTAGTTTACGCCTCTTCACAGTTGGCAACCTCGACAAGCGTCAAATTCAACAGAAATTCTCCGACGGCGTAAGTGATAACCTGTCAATGCCGAGCGCTCAGGCGGCCGGTTCTACGCCTCCCCTCCGTAATCTGACCTACTATACCTAAGGAGAAACGCCTTAGGCTCAATTGGGTTTTCCGACGGCTTAGTAAATTAACGTGCGACCACTCGAAGTCCTTGTTTCAAGCGCTCGTCGTCGTTGAACATTGAATGGTATTTCTCGACGTTCCCTGCGGATTTGAGTGGCCAATCATTGAAGCTCGTTTTAGTTGTACTAGAGGTCCTCCGGATCAAAATTCGGTCCTTGTGCGCGTCCTCCATAGCAGTGTCACCCGGCATTGACCCGGCATGAAGTTTACCGTTGGACAGGATTGGTGCCTTCTCGAGTCTTCAAGTTGTGCGTGGTGGGAAATAATGACAACTTCCATTACGTCCGACACTGGCATGGGGTCCATCAATCAGGGCCAACGATTCCTTTTCTGTCTACTTATGAATCGACATTTAAAGGGCTTTCGATGAGCCAAGAGTCCCCCCGTCTGTCCCTACAATGACGGATTGCGCATCTCCCTCATCGTTTAGCAAGCCGTTGGTCTCGCCTTTGTCCCTTCCGACTAATGGTGTCTCGACGTTGGGACCATCATCAGAAGATGTTTTTGAAGAGGTGGTACCCCCCGTTCATGCCCACCGCACTTTAGTGCTTTGTTTCGATGGTACCGGCGACCAGTTCGACACAGACGCAAGTTCACCTTGGCATATTCCCTTATCGTCGTCTTATTTTTGTCTACAGAACTCGAATATCGTCCAGTTCTTTTCCATGTTGAAGAAGGATGATCCCACTCAACAGATGGTCTACTACCAGGTCAGTTATTCGCTGTATATGTCACCTGAATTGTCTTTGATCATATGGTGGTTCATCTTGATAGGCTGGAATAGGTACTTACACTATTCCCCAAATAGCAACCCCGTTTTGGGCCAGTGTATCGAAGACTCTCGACATGATGCTTGGGAATCATCTGGACGCACACGTAATGGGTCTGTACTCAGGTTTTCCCTCGGACGTTCCTAAATTCATGTTTGCGGGAAACACTTAGGCGGATATGAATTTTTGATGCAGCACTGTACTTCAACTTTCTTTGATTGTATTTCCACATACTGACTCAATCTTGTGGTAGACGAAGCTGGCGATAAGATTTGTGTCTTTGGGTTCTCGAGAGGCGCCTATACCGCCCGTGCCTTAGCTGGGATGTAAGCCTTGGTCTGAAATCTTGTGTTCCTCATCCCTTATATGACATGTAGGATCCACAAAGTCGGTCTTCTACCTCGATGCAATCATCAGCAGGTTCCTTTCGCGTACAAGATGTACTCCAGAGACGACGATATTGGCTGGCAACAGAGCACTGCCTTCAAAAAGGCGTTTTCCATCAATGTTGATATCGAATTTGTTGGTGTTTGGTGAGTACCCAGGGTTCGAAGAAGACGCGTGCCTCACCTCGCGTTCTGGAATATGTGTTTAGGGACACGGTCAATTCCGTGGGCTTGATTCCTCACACGCTGCCGTTCACGAGGACCAATAATAGCATTCGCTACTTCAGACACGCTCTGTCTTTGGATGAGCATCGCGCGTACGTAATACATCTTCTCCTGCAACCACAGCTGAAGGACGTCATGATTGCACAGCCGCTTCAAAGCAAACTACTATCACTGGTCGACGAAAGAGGACCGGGAATTGGGTGTCAAGCGCCATGAAATGCCACGCAGCTTTAAGAAGATGCGTGTACCTTCCTTGCCGCACATCACCAAGCAACATTCCAACAATTCCAATGGGCATCATCACGAACCATCCCTGGCGGAACTGGAACGGAAATATTCGGAACCTATCGATAAGACTGACGTTGAAGAGGTGTGGTTCGCTGGCGTCCATTGTGGTGAGTTCTGGCTATGCAAGAAACGTGAGGTAATGTCATACTGAGCGGTTGAAATGCAGACGTCGGCGGTGGGTCCGTCGAGAACGGCACGCGCAACAGTCTGGCTCGTATTCCCTTGAGGTGGATGATCAGACAATGTTTCCTAGCCGGGACAGGTATCATGTTCCATCGGTCCATGTTCAAGGATATTGGTATGGACGACACCAGATTATACCCCTACGTCCTCGAACGTCCTGCTGCGATCTTCCATTCCCCTCCGGCCCCATCGCCCCTCGGCACTCCCGACTCGGGTAAAGCTAAATCCGAGCCACCGCAGCCGCAAGTCCTCAAGAACGGCGAAATTATGGTGTTCGAAAGCGAGGAGCACGAAGACTTGGCGGATGCAGTGTGCACGGTGTATGACCAGCTGGCCCTCAAGTGGTGGTGGTGGATCCTCGAGATCATCCCACAGCAGTTACACTATCAGCGAGACGACGATATTTGGGATCGCCGATTCGTGTAAGTCGATGATCGATGCTCTTGACATTGCACAAGCGAGCGATTCGTTGACGTGTTTCTTTCATGTCAGTGTCAATGTAGGTGCGGGCAGACGCATTCCTAGGCAGCACAACGAAAGACACCCAGTTAAGTTGCACCGGACGGTCAAGATTCGGATGGAAGCAGACGGACTGAAAGGCGGAAAATACTGGCCCAAGGCCAAGCTGAAGGTCGAGCCGAAATGGGTCGACTAGATGGGTCGGTTGACGTCCGCGGCACATACACTAGGCCAGTGTTATGTTCAATGACTGTGCACATGTATTTTCCCTTTGCTTCGCTTTTTGTAACGACTCTTACGTCCTCCATCTGTTGGTACTATAGCCCTTATGCTACTTTGGTGTTATTTGGACCTGGTTTCATGTAATGACTAGTAACGCCGGTAGTATTTGGGGTGAACACGAACTGTTATGATGAACATCGAGGACTGAATCAGTTTGGGGAGTTAAAGCGGGCTCGTCATTGACACGTGGCAGGCATGCCACAGCAAGCCCGCTAATCGCTTTAGGCTCCTCTTCCACAGGTCCGTGAATCGAAGAACGATGGTTATACATACATACTTGGCCTTACAGGCCCTTACTGGCAGAAATATTCTCAGATCAACTGCAGAAAAAATCTTTTTGAAGGGCTAGCAATTGAGAGCTATGATTGAAGGAAAAAGTCTTGAACAAGCCATCGTCGAAAGCCGCGGTCCGCTGATAACCGTTCCACTCAGTCACTGGGTCCACTCATATCATAAGTAGTAAGAGTTCCCCTGCCACATTCTGGGTGGTCCATGTACGCGCCAATGCATCGCGTCCAACGCGCAGAAGATGGACATCTACGACTCGGCCTGCATGGCCGGCACACGTCACGGTGTGGCTCATGATTTTCTATGACTTGCTCGAATGTCATGTGGCAGACGACGGCGTTTTGGTTTGATTGGGCCACGCCATGTCCAACGATGCGAACAAGCTGGCCATTTATTCAGGGTTTTGTGAGCGAATTTTCAATTTACTATGTTAGTATGTTTTCCTCCTGTGGCAACAATTCACGTTGATGAGGGATCCTTATCCTTGTATTGACTGAGATGATCGCACTGCATGAAAATCTAGAGCATTCAATTGAATCTGCTGGGGCAGCAGGCGTATGGTGTATGGATGCAATCGGATTACCGTTCGTAATTCATCTTCTGCGATTCGTTCCCCCGAGACTGGCGCGTGACGCGCCGAGGGAACTAGGTCGATTTTCTTTTCCCGGTGATGCAGGTACATGAACATCTTTTTATCGACTTGGTGCCTCGTGGCGGCCGGGCTTTTGTTTTGCATCCCGATGATCTATAGGCGGGTCCACGATACGACGGTGTGGGACGACGGAGCCATGTTTGCGGCCCTGCTTTTGATCTGGATCGAGCCGACTAACATTGCACTCCGTTGCAGATTGAAACAGTCATTGGAAAAAGCGAAAAGAGGGCTGAATGGCGAGACACTCGCAGACAAATGTGAAGGGGCATAATGTAGCAGAACGACACCGATCGTCTGTCCAATGCATAATGACGGCACGACGCGATCTCGTCGCGATGTCCACGGAGGATGCTTTTAGAGGGTTGTGCTCTATTAACGGTGATGATTCCTGTTTGACGGGGGCGGGGAGAAAATATGCGAGCGACCTAATCCAGACCTGCGTCATCACATAGATACATATTTTCTCATCCAGCTGTAAATATGGTGAATGGAGTAGAAAGCTCCGCGAATCCAACTTGTGGTGATAAGTTGTTGAAATCAAACACGGTATAGAACTGCTGGAGGAAGATGGATCCGATCATCCAGAAATCTAGTCGGGTTCACCGGTCAGCATAGATAGAGGAAATGCTGAATAGAAGAATCTCACCATGTTCCTGATGCGCAATTGCAATTCCGCTAAAGCAATTGGGAGACTTAGCCCCCCCAACCCTTCCCAAGTTGAGGACGTCGGGAGAGATTACAAACGGCCTTCCACCAATGGTAAAAGTCACAGTGGGAAAAAACCTGCATGGAACTACAGGGGGTCAATCAAAAGTACCACCACGGACCACGGGTAATCGCTGATTTGCAAACTTGCGCGCCTAAAACTGTCGGGAGGCCTTACGCCTGGCCTGACGGGGCATTCGCGAAGGGTTTTGTACACCAACAAGGATGGATTTGAAAAGAAAACAAAGAAAACAAAGAACCAAAATCGATCGAAACTCACAGGTGTGATATGGAGTCAGGACCTGGCCGGTTGAACTTGAACGGGGTATGTATGCCCCACCGCCAGCCGCGTCGTGCACAGCCGAAACTCGCAGCGGATCACCGTAAATGAAGTTGGCACCAGTGTCAATGACGGCGGGTATATTTTTCACAACTGTCTGTCCATTGACTTGAATGCTATCTATCTTCAGCTGCCAGAATACCTGAGAGGGCAATCTAAGTATACATCCATACCGCCTGGCATTTGCACTCACCGGGTTTGTTACAGGGGTAAAGACGAGGGTGTTCTGAAGGTAAAGCTGCCTGTTCATTCCACCGACGTACAGCTCGCCTCCAGAAGTGGTGAGCTTGAGTGAAAACATTGGCCGGGACAGCTTTCTTTCGTTGAAGAGCGTGTGAAACAGAGGGCTCTGGCCATGGAATTCTGACAAAGACGGGAAACCCAATCCCAATATGCCATCTGGACCAAACTTGGATGCTCCCATAGCTGAAGAGCATGTTATTGCGGCACCGATGGTCTGACTGTCTGCCTATTCATGGGTCGGAAGTGATGATGTTCTCAAACAGTAGTAAAAACTTACGGTAAAACCAGCGATATTTACAGTGTCCGTGTATTGTTTACCGCTGATCATTCTGCCATCTGCAAATCGTGTCGTGAAATCTATATCGAGGTCAGAGTTGGTGTGGGACGATGCAGGATCCCAGACGGAATCATGACTTCTGCAGTTCTGATCACCGGTTGCGGCTGCAACAAAAAGATCGCTGGGTCGAATAAGACCAGAGAGTGGGAGGGTACTGACAGAAAACACTTGCCTAGAAGCGGTGTTGAGCTGGACTGAGGTGGCGACTAGAGTGAGTGGGTGTCACGATTCACGAATGCACGGAAAAACTTACCAGTGAAGGGTTTGGGAGGAGTGCCGATCCAAATGGTCCCGTACCATATTCCATTCACGAATTTTGTCAAATCAAGGCCAACTCCGAACCCGTCCCGTTGCTCAGCAGAAGGATGCGGTGTTCCGGTGTTCCTCTCGGAACCATTCATGCCACTTTGCCCACGAATGATGGTGCTAGAATTGTGTGAGCATAAACGATACCCGAGAACATCACAGGTCGATTTACGCGTTGTGTGATGTAGCATGAAATTCGCGCGCGCCGGTATCAGAGCGTTTCGTGAGTGGTATGGCTATACCATCATTTCCCCCCCCAGCATCAGGTGTTTGGGCGGCCAGAACGAAAACAGCCGCTGTGACGGCAATGGTTGTGATCACCTTGAAGAACATTGGGTAGCAAATGTGGAGGAGCACAAGTACGTGCGCCTGACTTAAATAATCACTTTCGGCATGGCGTAACGTCTAGGAACTAACCGGATCACAATCAAACTGATGAAGTACATTCGGATCATCGAAACAGGTATGAGTGAAGAGTTTGAGGAATCGTAGACGGATTACACCGAGATCACTGTAACTCTTGATGGTGCATGTCACCAAGTTCGTCTCCAGTACAAGGCGGAGCGGGCGATGGTCGAAGGGTGGTGAGTCGGTGGTGCCGACTACACCTCGGTTTCGATCAGTGCAAAATCTTCGCTATGTTATGTAGCCTTTCGTTGCGGAAACATGTTAGTTGTCACATTTCTACGTCAGCGAGAACAGGCGTACTCACGAGCACTGTTGGGCCTCGCTTCCCTCCGATGCTCTTTCCCAGCTCAGCCAGAGATTGATTTCCTTGGGACGCAGTGACAGAAGACAAGCTTCGGGCGTGCAGTTTGTTACTGTCTGTGTGGACTTGATCCACGAATTGACATGTCCGTGGAAAGTGTTGAGAAATGATTATGGTTGAACAGGTAGTATGTGCGAGATGTTCGGTGTTCGACCCATCACCTGGGCCCGCGCGTGGAGGTCAATGGACCCTCAAGGGGTCTATGTTTATGGGTCGGAGTGTGATGCAGTGAGTCGTCCGTCCAATGCACAATGACGGCACGACGCGATCTCGTCGCAGTGTCCACGGAGGATGCTTTTGGAGGTCTAGCATCAGTAATTTATGCACGGCCTTATCCGGACTTTTTCGGCAATTGTTCGGCAATTTTTCCCATTGGGTATCCGCGCGCTGACCCCCCCGTGGCAGTGCTGGCGCGGATGACGACGACGCGACGACAAGCCTAACACGGCGTGATGATGCACGCACACGTCCCCTCACCGACACAACGACCCGGACGCGTGCACACACCCTCACCTGCAACGTTGACGACAACTTCTCGTCGACCCCCTCCCTCTCTCCCTCTCCCTTGCCCACATGGAAGCTATGACGGCACAAGAGTATGCCACCACCAACACGACGACGACGACGTCAACAACAATAACAAGACGTCAACAGCAACAATAACACACCTCGGACGACAACGACGAGGCCACGATCACCTTGCCCTGTCTTATCCCCGCCGTCATCTTCGTCCCCATCCCCGTCTGCGTTCTGCTCCGCGTTCTCTCGCCTCCTTGCGACGATAATGTGCACAACTTTTGTAAAGTTATTGTAGATTTTCTCCTCATGTATTATGTATCCTGACGGCGCCAGGCGCCAATCCCCGACTACATATCACTCATTCGGCTGTGTAATTTGCGGTGAATGGGATACGCTTGTACTAGTAGATAGCTCTGCGAATCCAACTCGTGGGGATCGGCTGTCGAAATCAAACACGGTATAGAACTGCTGGAGGAAGATGGATCCGATCAACCAGAAATCTAATCGGATCCACCGGTCAGCATGGGAAGAGGAACGCTGAATAGAAGAATCTCACTATGGTCCTGATGCCCAATCACAATTCCGGTAAAACAATTGAACGACCTAACCCCAACCTTTCCCAAGTTGAGGACGTCGGGAGGCATTACAAACGGCCTTCCACCAATGGTAAAAGTCAAAGTGGGAAAAGACCTGCATGGGACTACAGGGGGTCAATCAAAAGTACCACCACGGACCACGGGTAATCGCTGATTTGCAAACTTGCGCGCCTAAAACCGTCGGGAGGCCTTACGCCTGCCTGGCCTGACGGGGCATTCGCGAAGGGTTTTGTACACCAACAAGGATGGGTTTGAAAATAAAACAAAGAAACCAAAGAACCAAAATCGATCGAAACTCACAGGTTTGATATTCAGTCGTTTTATCACGATACACGAATGTCCCACCGCCAGCCGCGTCGTGCACAGCCGAAACTCGCAGCGCATCACCATAAATGAAGTTGGCACCAGTGTCGATGATGGCGGGTACATTTTCCACAACTGTCCGTCCATTGACTTGAATGTTATCTATCTTCAGCTGCCAGAATACCTAAGAGGGCAATCTAAGTACACATCCATACCGCCTGGCGTTTGCACTCACCGGATTTGTTACTACAGGGGTAAAGGCGAGGGTGTTCTGAAGGTAAAGTGCACTATTCATTCCACCGACGTATAGCTCGCCTCCAGAAGTGGTGAGCTTGAGTGAAAACATTGGCCGGGACAGCTTTCCTTCGTCGAAGAGCGTATGAAGCAGAGGGCTCTGGCCATGGAATTCTGACACAAACGGGAAACCCAAACCCAATATGCCATCCGGACCAAACTCGGATGCTCCCATAGCTGAAGAGTATGTTGTTGCGGCACCGATGACGTGACTGTCTGCCTATTCATCGGTCGGAAGTGATGATGTTCTCAAACAGTAGTAAAAACTTACGGTAAAACCAGCGATATTTACAGTGTCCATGTATTGTTTACCGCTGACCATTCTGCCATCTAGAAATTGTGCCGTAAAATCTACATGGAGGTCAATGTTGGTGTGGGACGATGCAGGATCCCAGACGGAATCATGACTTCTGCAGTTCTCATCACCGGTTGCGGCTGCAACAAAAAGATCGCTGGGTCGAATAAGACCATAGAGTGGGACGGTACTGACGGAAAACACTTGCCTAGTAGCGGTGTTGAGCTGGACTGAGGTGGCGACTAGAGTGAGTGGGTGTCACGAACTTGAATGAAATGAAAAACTTACCAGTGAAGGGCCTGGGAGGAGTGCCGATCCCAATGGTCCCATACCATATTCCGTCCACGAATTTTGTCAAATCAAGGCCAGCTCCGGACTCGTCCCGTTGCTCAGCAGAAGGATGCGGCGTTCCAGTGTTCTTTTCGGAACCATCCATGCCACTTGGCCCACGAATGATGGTGCTAGAATTGTGTGAGCAAAAACGATGCCCGAGGACATCACAGGTCAATTTACGCGTTGTGTGATGTAGCATCAAATTCGCGCGCGCCAGTATCAGAGCGTTTCGTGAGTGGTATGGCTATACCATCATTTTCCCCCCAAGCATCGGGTGTTTGGGCGGCCAGAACGAAAACAGCCACTGTGACGGCAATGGTTGTGATCACCTTGAAGAACATTGGGTAGCAAATATGGAGGAGAAAAAATACCGTTGAGTACTTGCGCCTGATACCACTTAAATTGGGGATGGAATGACTTCTAGGAACTAACCGGATAACAATTAAATTGATTAAGTACAATCAGATCATCGAAACAGGTATGAGTCAAGAGTTTGAGAAAGAGTCTACTCTCACGCACGAGGCGAATTCAACCGAGACCACTGTAACTCTTGAACGGTGCATGTCACCAAGTTTGCCTCCAGTCCAAGGCAGTGCGGGCGATGGTCGAAGGGCGGTGAGTCGGTGGTGCCATCTACACCTTGCTTTCGATCAGTGCAAAATTTTCGCTATGTTAGCATGTCGTTGCGGAAGCAAGTTAGTTGTCCACGCCAGCGAGAACTGATAAGTGCAGATCTCGACCGGCTTCAAGTTCCCCCCAATGCTCTTTCCCAGCTCCGACTGACTCAGCCAGCGATTGATTTCCTTTCCAGGATGCAGTGACAGATGAGTCCGAGTCGGTCGGACTTGAGTTTGATAGGCTCCATGAGTTGACATGTGCGTGGAACGTGCGTGTTGAACAGGTAAAGTCACTGGTGCATGCCTACTAGCAGGGTCAATCACCATCATGCTGATTTGCGACTTCTCCGTAGCTTTCCAGGAAGTCTCCGCTTGTAATTTATGACCGTCACCCGGGCCGTCACCGCATCCGTCCTCGCACCGGAGGACGGGCCAGTTTTGTACAAGATCCGCTTGGGCTGGATGCTTTAAAGGTAGAGTCACCACCTGGTGAGAATGTTTCGGAGTTGCCGTTGTTTGAACGCTCACGAACTACTACTTTGCATGCTTTCCCGTAACTGCTCCAGGCATGACATGCCCTCGAACGAGCCACCTCGGGTTGATGCGTGCTTGCATGTCTGAATGATTCGCCATCTTCTAACGGAATGGCGGAAGCCATGCGACCCTGCGCGGATCCACTGAACCGAACTGGGGTCGAGTGAATGGCTACGGTCAGCAAGGATATTCACGCGTCCATAATAATCAAAAATACCTGACATGATGACGCCGACGCAATGGTCGGCCTTATGGTTGGTTCTTTGGAAACATCGACATGGGGCGTGATCAGGAACATGAAGATCTCGAAGGTGATCATTTTCATTGAGCGAGGTCAACTTGTGGTCGATCGCTTGGAACTTCTAGACTTGAAAGGATCGAACAATCTGTATGGTATGTTTGCAACAACACTATTCTGGCCGGATCTGACAACGCTGCGAGAACTCGATCACCGACTGACGGCTGTCTAGTCGTTTCCTTTCGACACGTAGGCCTACCTAGCCATGTGAGGACAGATACGAAGTTGACGCGTGCGCAGAAACGGCTTGCCAGTGCTGCGGAACCAACTTCTTGTTCCAGTACAACCACGTCGTGAACGGCGACGACTGCTCAACGGTCGTCAATGGTGCAAAGCATTCGGAACATCACCTGGCGGTCAGTAGCGATCGGCCTCCTCCTTTTTCTTTCTCGATTTTCAACCTGGTGCACTAGCAATGATGTCTTCCTTCGTCAACAGAAACAGCTACTGCAAGAGCTCTCATAGGCTTTCCATTGGTTCGCTGGAGCGAGGACGGACAGGTCGCGTCGGTAGAAAATGTCTTGTGATTCCCCTTGCTCAACATTCGTGCATCCCGAGTCGTGTATGCGTCGAATGACACCTGACTTTGCGAGGAAGTCACCATCATGGTGAGATGATCCGTGCGAGATATGCCCAAGCGTCTAATCGCTGGACGGGCGGCAACGGCCTCACGGTCAAGTGAGTGCTCGCTTTGTTGTGCCGCGATACGTTGGCTAGGCTCACATGTCATTTATTACCCCCCATTCCCTGCCACTTCCCATCATTTCATTGACCACATTGCTTGTGTGCACCTTCGCACCAGTCTGACGTGGCGCAACATCATATTCATTGACGTCATGCTCCCTATCTATGTCACCCGTTTGTTTTGACAAAGATTCTTCAAGTTGCAGAAAACTTGTTCGCGCGCCAGTGGGATCCAGTGGACGTTTGCTCACATTGGCCCCCTCGCCCAGCAGTGTCGATTGTCTGCTGGGACGGCCCCTATATCTCAAGCATCAGTTGGCCTTTGATCAGTCCAAGAACGAGAGCAGGTTTGGTAGATTTGCCTAGACTGCCAATGGACCACCGCAATCAATATTGTCTGCAACGCAAATGTATACGTGAATACAGTAGCAGAATACAAACTATTTTCCTCTACATTTTTATTCTGCATGAACGAAGCCGCATCATAATATAAAGGATGCTGAATAAAACGGTGACGAGACCAAGCACATATGACTCGGGTCCCATTTAACAAGACTAAAAGAGGAAATACTGGGTTCAAGGGGAAGGCAACTTTCGTACACACTACACCGTTCGTATCATAGAAGAACAGACATACTGGGTCAACAGAACGAGAGCCATACACTCGTCAAACGAAATGAGACTTTGCATATAGTCCATGATTTAAGCGCGCTCGCCCCTGAGGCGACGAGCCAGAGCAAGATCCTTGGGTTGACTACAAAAACATCAGTCAGCACAGTCTCGGGGGAAACCAATGACAAGCAGACATACATCGTGACACCTGAAACAGAAAAATGTGAGAACTCAGGACCGAGGAAAGGGGCAAGAATGACTCACGCTTTGCGTGGATCGCGGCCAAGTTAGTGTCCTCGAAGAGGGAGACGAGGTACGCTTCTGCAGCCTCCTGCAGAGCCATCACTGCGGATGATTGGAACCGCAAATCCGTCTATTTTCCCATATCACAAACCCCATCATCTTCTGTCACGAGACGCAACGCAGTAGTGACACGCACCTTGAAATCTTGAGCGATTTCACGGACCAGCCTCTGGAACGGAAGCTTCCTGATAAGGAGCTCGGTCGACTTTTGATACCTTCTGATCTCACGAAGGGCGACAGTTCCGGGGCGGAAGCGATGGGGTTTCTTCACACCACCGGTAGCAGCCTGTAGCACGTCGACAAAAGGGGATGAGCGGGCGATGTTGATAGCGCTGACAAGGAATAGACACGTACGGCCGCAGCAGTTTTGCGGGCAGCCTTGGTCGCCAGTTGTTTACGAGGAGCCTTGCCTGCGCAAAGGATTCGTCGCCAAAACCACGCGTATCGCGACACACGACTCACCTCCGGTAGTCTTACGGGCGGTTTGCTGTGGAAAGATGATGAGTCTGGCGACATCGACGGGCGCACCGAGAATATACTTGCCTTGGTACGAGCCATTGCTGTATATACAAAAGGTGAGTCGTTGAGGAGCGGGTGTGTGTGGTGGTGGTTGCGGAATAAAAGGGACGACGAGAGACGAAAGTTCGTTGATTCGGTGGGCTAGGGTTCCCACGCCTGTGGATCTTTTCGCACTCCGTCACTTGCGCACTGACCCTCTACTCCCCACCGAGTGTAACTAACAGAACACAGTACTTAAATGTTAGGGGAGGCCACTCGCATGCGATTCATACGTCGGTTCCGATTAATACGTACCAGTGATTCTGACGCTATTTCAAGGGTGTGCTTTTCGGGAACACGCAACGTGGATCATATCGCCTCCTTTCGGGCGGAGTCAACCGCACATCTCGTTTACGGCGCAAACGAGAGTTCCTCTCCCGACTCCATCCCTACGATCCTGTCCATGCGGTGCCGCTTTACATACCCACATCGCGAAATGAAACACCCCACCTCGCTGCTCACTGCCAGCATGTGTCAAGGATGATTGTCAAATCGGCATTGAGCCCAGGGTGTCCTTTCCAGGATGACATTGCCCTGTCTCGATAGCCGGATTTATCCATCTACAGGCGAGCGTACGGAAGAGCTCAGTTCCACACGCCGTGGCAAGAAACCGGTCGCGAAGAAGATTCGAGCGAACACACACGGGCTGGCTGGCAGTTGTACCGCCGTGATCGGCTTGTTCACGTCAGCTTGGCTGTTGATGGCTACTTGCTGAATTGCTTCACCTGCGGCGGCAACTCTAACCAAGGGACCAAAGGGGGAAATCGTCTGACATCAGTGGCTCTTTCTCTCTTGTGGCTGTAGGATCAAATGGAAGGAACCCGGGACGGAAGGGCCTTTATGCCGAGCTAGTCTCCTGATTTAAACCCGATTATCATAACCAGTGACCAATGTGTCAAAGGAGATGGACCGGACGATCAAATCGGCCTATGACATCTCCATCTCTCCACGTGAGCGGCAAGACGACGAACGAGCGTATCTACTGGTGGCATGGACTCGCTTCAGGTACGCATGTGGATCGAGAGGGATTTACGTGAACCACACCTTCTGACTGTGACAGGTGGGAGTCAAGGTGGGTCGAATCCAAGTACTGATCTCACCCACAGCGCTTCACTAATACACATGGATCTGTAGTTCTATCTGACAAGCGTGCTGTACTCCATCAGCCCTTAGCTTCTTTTGGGGTTGGTTGATGGCGGCGGCGTTTGACTGCCATACACGCCTTTTTATTTAATTATAATATGAGCCTTACCATCACCTCAACGTGATAGGCTGGGCTCAAACTCGACACTGCGACGACAGCACATTGACGAGCACGCCCTACATGTGTTTGAAAAATGTCTTGCTGTCTTGGTGATATGATCGGACAACAAGAGCCTGAGGTGCCCAACCAAGCCCGTGACCACGCCGTCACAACGGGCAGCATATCAAAAATAGGGTGAGCACGTACAACAAAAAGTTTCTTGTTCAATTCCAAATATTAATATCTATGTCGGAACGAACAGCTGTGGTACTAGTAATACAAACAAAGTATTGCATGCGTGAGGGGGGTATCAGTTCCGTCACTATGTCGTCAAGTTATCCATCACAAAGCACAGCAAAAAGCACGATGATCTAAAACGGTTCGTGTTCATCAAATCTTTGTGATCAGAACCCACCAAGACAGCCTTCAAAGTCCAGGGTGGGAACGGCAAATTCATTGCGACGCTGTATCCGTCCGTCAGCGCTTTTCCGACGAGGCTCTTTTGTATGTGACCGGCGGGCATTTTGTTTGGATGCCATGCTGGATTCATGTGGCAAGAATAACAACGCAGACTCGATGTCTTGTTGGGTGATGGAGGGCGGCAACATCGCATCGCCCCTACTCCGATATCCAAACCGGACGGAAAACGGATGACCAGGAAACGCAGGTTCAGGAGGAGTGCGCACGGCGTCCGAGTCGTCCGACTCTGGGGGATATGCAAGAAAGGCCAAGATCGGAAGCATGCAAGTATGCAGGGAGAGGAAGAGATTCGTTAGGCATTGCTATGAAGCAGGAGAAAATAGGCGAATAAACCTGATGGCTCAGACGCCTCGGACGCGCGAGGGTGGAAATAACTGCCTTGGTAGCCTTCATCCCATGGATGGCACGTGCGACGAGGACAGGGACGAGAACTATCGACAACCTCTCTTTCGTGGCGACCGGGCAGAGCACAGGTGTTGGGAAGCACCTCGGCAGGCGTGCGGTCGTACACAGAGGCGGAGTGGGTGATGAATATCGAGGTGAGGGTCGGGGTGGGGGGGAAGTGGACGTGAGGTGAGACTTCAACGGTCGCAGAGGCCGCGAACGGGAACGGCTCTGGACAGTGTGGATGATGTGAAAGATCAGACAGATGGGGATGTTTGAGGATGGACCGCATGTACGCCTTTGTCAGAGAGGGACAGCAACAACCGCCGCCGGAGACGATGAGGAAGGCAAGGACGGTAGGGGAGGGGAGGGGGAGTCGTGACAAGAACGAGGAGCGAGTGCCGGGCAACGAGTGAAGTCCAATCACCGGTGCTTTATACCATCAAATGGGAAAATTGAATTAGAAATTGACGGAACGTAACTGCATTTCACTGCCGTTTTGTGGTTCGGAGTTGAAGCTCTTCGGAGTTTGAACATATAGTTTATGACATGGTTGCGACCAGTTAACGACGTTCAAACTCCGCATTTCATCATGAAAAAAAATATTATCTCTCCCTTCTTTATTGTTTGCTCGTATACTGTACTACTGACTGACTTGGCATTATCTTGCATTGCATCGGGAGAAGTTGGCCAAGCCAACAACTGATGGAACTTTCAATAGCACCGCACGCCGGCAATATTGAACCACCTTCCTTCCGAGCTTAGCCTTCCTCAGAACTCATCTCATCATCCCTTGGCCTGTGACTTTTCCGAGAGTCCCAATGATTCATGCCTCGATAAAGATCGATTCGGCGAATGCGGAGACAGAAGGGCTATGCCAATGGAATCAGTAATTTTGGTTTGTTTCGTGACCCCCTGTCATCACACCCACATTAACATAGCGCGCCCGGATCTGGCACGGTAGTGCTGTTTGGGGGTCTCGGGTGGCTCAAGTCCGCTCTGTGCGTGCATATGTTGTTGTTTTGTTTTTCCTATGGCAGAAATGACGCATCCATTGGAGGGAGGGCCACTCCGCCACTGGTTTCTCACCCTGCTCACAGGTTTGTCCGTGTGCGGCATTGTCAGCCTAGCCTGGCGTGCCTCGTCCCGCTTTCCATGTTTTTGGTATTGTTGGGGTCATTTATTTTTGTGTGCTATTCCCTCAGTGACAGGTTATTGCCTTGCGGTTTGCTCCCCGCAGACCAAACGCACACACGCTCACGCTCTCCCACACACGCTCATGGGATCGGGGAGGGGAGGACGGCATGATTGGTGACAGCGTGAATATCCAAAATATCAAACGAGACATTGAAAGGGAAGTCGAACTGCTGTCAACGTCTCATTCACGCGCGCCAAGCGACGATCTCGTTTAGACTTGGCCAAAGCCTCAGAACTCTCTCCTTCCCAACCGACTCGGTCGGGCCAAGCCAACCCGACCACCTGATTTCCACGCGACGGGGACGGCGGATCCCACAACAACACATATCCTCCGTAGACACTGGCACTCTGGATCGAGGGAGAGAAACGGAGGTCGGGGAACACAGCGGACTTCCCCTGCCCTCGCATTCTCTCCCAAGAACCGAGGAGATCTGTCACATCCGACAATCGCACGCGCCACAACGGAAAAGAATGACCCTGCTCGTCCCCGTTTCGAGAGAGCAGTTCTAAGTATGTGTATTAAAGATAGACCTAATCCCCGATCTTTCCTACCGCCAAGCCAAAGAAGAGCTCAAGCCAAGAATTACATTGACCAGGGATTCATGCCAAGACCGCTCCCCGTCGTATTCCTAAATTCAGCGGGGGTGCTCCACGGATCAGACTCTAACGTGATAGTCCCATCTGGTGAACCGAAAGACAGTCCTGGAGAGCTCGCAATCGTCCTCGTCGAGTCCCCGCTCCCCGCCGCCGTCGTATCATGTGAATAAGCCGAAGGTGCGTGATAATGCGTACCGCGGTCCTGATTTCCCATCGACCCTGCAAAGGGGTTCCCCAACGTGGTATCCGAGGTATTGCCCAACTTGAACGGCTTCGGATGAGACCATACCGGGCTTATTTCGGTTGAGTAACCTGGTCGAGATAAGGCGTTATTCAAACGTGCCATCCCAACGGCAACGTTTGACCCACGCCGCTGCTCCACTCCTGTCGTCCCCGTCGTTCCAAATCTATCCTTGTCATTCATGGTCACATTCATGAATGTGGCGTTCAGCGTATCAGGTGACCCGACCTCGTCATAAGGGTCCGGCTCATTGACAGTACCTGTCATCTTGTTATCAATCCGGCTTATCGGGGGTGATAGCGGGGGTGATGAAGATGTATTAGGACGTAACGTCGGTGGCGGTACGACACCTGAGTCGCCCTGTTCTGGGTGGTACCACTGAGGTTGGGGAACCACAAGTTGTTCGGGATGATGCTCCGAGTCTCCAATCATGCGTTTGATGGCGGCCAAATCAAATCCGGCATGAACAGGCACATCTGACTTCGAATAATTTGAAGAATGCTGT
>JBBPOM010000811.1:0-17773 GCA_038091455.1 Leccinum uliginosum | reverse complement strand
GGTTTGGGAATGAGGTCGAGCGCCATCCATGGTCGTCGTCGGTATGGTCGCAATGATGGACGCTGTTGGATAAAGTGGGGTAATCTGTGGGCGAGCAGGACGCTCGGGCACAAATACATTGAGGACCGAAAATGGATCTTCCACTGTAGGGCTCGTGATATCTAAAATTAAACAGCGATGAGGATAAACTCACTCTCTGCGTAGCCCAGACTTCCGTCCGGAAGATAGGGTGGTCCTTCCTTCTCGAACCGAAGGCGCTCTTTCTTGGTCTTGTATCGTTTGCCTGATACCGTGTCTATAAAAAAAAGCGCGGGGGTGACAAGGATGCACACCTTTGATTTTGAGAGCAATCATCAATGTTGCCCAATCGCTTCCAGCTGGGAACGCCCCTACCCCGTCCTTGGCGCCTGGCATCCTGCCTTCTGCGTCCAGACCCTCTGACAGTATTGTCTGATGTGCATGCTTTTTATACGGACCCCTTGGTCCCCGCTTGCCTTGTCCCAGCTGTGGCATCGCCTGCCCCGGCGCAGGCGTCGTCGAGGGTGCGCGACTCCCAGTAGCCAAGCTCCCTTCGATGTCTCTCGGCGTGGAGACCTCGTCCTCACCGAAGATGGTGACGGGCAGCGACGTCAACCCGTCCTCGTCCTGCTCGATGTCGATGTTCCAGTCCGTCTCATACTCGATAACGTGCGCCGACACGCGCGCAATGTGGTCGAGTCCCCACGTTTCGAGGCGGTCGGCTTCGATATGGTAGATTGACCCGAGTGGGTTGAACGTCTTGGCGTTGGTCGTCACGAGTCGAAAGTCGGTCTGTGGGGCGATGAGCATGGTGAAATGAGAGGTAGACGGACGGACTGCAAACGCACCGCGAACTCTTCGAGGGAACGGTATCGACCCTTGGCCACCTTGACCGACATCGTACCAAAATCCATTGGCTGCTTGATCACGTCCGCATAACCTGGCACCTTTGCGGGGTCGACGGGGTGTATGAAGAACGCATAGTCGTCCTTTCTTTGCCTGTCGTCAGTAATTATTTAAAAATGAGATAAAGTTTTGATCTCACTTTTTGATCTGCGCGATCAGCTTGGTCAAGACTTCTTTGAGTGGTTTAAGCTTGACCGGTCTTGGGATCTTTGGACGGTGTTCGACGTCCTTGCCTGCCTTTGACTTTTTTCCAGCATTGGCGGCTTTGAGGGCGCGGAGGGATGGGAGGACGAGTGTTATTCCCGAGTGGTTGATCGACGTCGGCGTCGAGGATGTGTTTTCGCCTGCAACGTCCAAATCGTCCATCTCACCAATCCGGTCGGAGTTCGGAAAAGATGAAAGGAACTGCAGGTCACGTGGAATTAACATGCTACTAGCAAGACTAGCACGACTTGGAGCAACTACTAACACAATGACTACAGCCCGTGGTCAGTTGAACTTCGAGGCCGGTCCACTGGTATGGATAGACTGTGAAATGACCGGACTGGATCCTAAGCGCGACAGCCTTCTCGAAATTGCTGTGAGTGAATCGATACTTCGAGTTCCTTGATGTGACCTTGCTGGTAGGTCATCATCACCGACGGTAACTTGGACGCGGTGGACGACGGCATCCAGTTCGTGATAAACCGGAACAGATCGATACTGGACAAGTACGTACTCTTTCATTCCATCACCACGCTGTTTCACATCCACAAGTATGGACCCGTGGTGTATAGAACAACACGGAAAAGTTAGCACCGTTCAATGCTATCACGAGACACATATCGTTGAAATGTACTAGTCTGGTCTGACACGAGCCTGCCTCGAGTCGTCGCATAGCAAGGACGACGTTTCAGCTGCTGTCCTCAAGTACATCAAGAGATGGATACCGGCAAGACGGACGGGTGTTCTTGCAGGCAGTTCCGTACATGCGGATCGATCCTTTTTGGTGGAAGAAATGCCCGAAGTCGTCGACTGGCTGCATTATAGGTGAGTGGGATTGTCATTCGTCGTCTCCTTGTGAACCTCATAGATTTTCAAGGATCGTCGGTAAGTGCTTGGCTTTCGACCTGACAGCCACACACTGATCTAGAGGCCAGACGTATCTTCCATCAAGGTGAGTATTGCCCCCCATTTACAGTCACATCAATGTCCGACTGCATCCCAGGAATTGTGTCGAAGGTGGTACCCCGGAACACAAGCACCGATGGGAAGTTTGAGTGGAAGACACAGGTTTGTGTCAATACATTGCAGATGGCATTTAGTCGCGACCTTTGTTCAGAGCTTTGGAAGATATCAAGGGTTCTATTCGAGGTCATTCTTCTGTCGGTGGCTCGGTCTATGGTCTAACTCTCTCTTTCAGAACTTGCTTGGTACCGAAACAACATATTTCGCGAGCCATCATTCCCCATATAAGTTTTCTTGTGGTAAAATAAATGTCACTTACACGGGAATGTCCGCCGACGGCTATCTTTTCCAGTCACTTGTGCACCCCGAATCTACTTTTGACCCACGTTGTTCAACGCAGCCCATTCCTCTTCCAAGATCCCCATTTAGATTATGTCTTCTCAGTGTCCTTCAACCCAATTCCCTCGCCTCTTTCTTCCCTCCTCTCGAAAACCTCTGGATAATAGAACGACATTGTTCCACATTCAACGTCGAGCATGATTTATTCTCACATCTTTTCATACAGTCTCCGGGCGGCAGCATTCCCCTCTAGGACAGACAACGAGATGCGTTGTAGCCCGAAGGCGCTAAACGCATACCCGACTGTGAACGTCGCAGCCTCCGTCCCGTATCCCTTGCCCCAGAACCGCGGAAACAGCGATATCGAGAACTCGCCGTCCCTGTTCTTGAATTCTTCTATCCTGACCGTGCAATGCCCCATGAATGCTAAAGTCTTGGCCTCGACGATTATGAACGAGAGGGTAGAGTCTTCGGCCAGGCTGCGTAGGAACTGTTTGTACTTCGAAGGGCGGGGAACGACGGGTCCGAACGTCTTGCCTCGTTGCACGGCCACATTGTTTCGAAGATCTTTTCCAGATCGAAATCCTCGAATCCTCGAAGGATGAGACGTTCGGTGATGAACATCGGAAAAAATCAGATAACAAGATGGTGAGCCGATCGATGTCGTGATCATTCATATGTACATTGCTTACGTGATAGAATTTGGTTCCAACACTGAACTTGAAGCAAATATGTTGGATTGAAGTTGGGTTCGACGACCTGGCTTTCCCGATCGTCGAAGGTCATTTGTAATTCTCGTTCACATTCGAAATCGGTTTTACGAAACGGTTCGAGCCTGGAATCAAGACAATTGCCATAACGGCTTTTTGATCGTCATCTCATAGTAGGCTCTCCGAAGACAACCCCAAAAGCAAGCATCAATAGCCACAGAGGTACCGCATTTCCGGTATTTTTGTGCAAATGGTGGTGGGATACGAACCAGTGACTCATCAGACACGGCGTTAACTCCATTGGTACCAAAGAGGCTGTGTTTTAGGTGGGCTAGGGAGCCCATTTTCTGGTCTATCTATATCATCCTGGATTGTCCAGCCAAATCTGGCGGAGACTCTACACCAATCATTGTGCATGCCAGAACAATTCAGTCCAGGCCCCACCACTGCAATCTTGCCTCATGACGATCAAATTCGGTGGCGCTTGAGAGAACGATCAAACGACCTTTCCTTGGGAGGCAATTGACCGCGTAATCACTGTACTCGGCATCTATACATTTACCGGTGATCACTGATCCAGATGTTAGATCCGCCATATGCATAGGAGACGCTTCTCTTCGTTAACAGCCTTTTCCAAACCAACAATTGCATACACAAGATATCATGATCATGGTCTGAAGCATTCATTCTTTCCCATCTGTCCTCTCATGATACCCACTAGACCAATCTCTGGACAGACCCTTGTCTACCTCATTCTCGTCGTCAGACTTGCTCTAGCTGCTCTTACAAACGTGACTGTTGATGATTCCATTTGGACTGGTGCCGCGCTTCTACAGTACCTCCCTTCGCAATCGGCTTGGAATGAAAATAATTGCACAGCATGCCTTCCTTGGCCTGAACCGGACCCCTCGAAAGCGTACAACCGCACATGGCACGCCAGCTCCACCTCCCTTCCCTTTACCTCGGTCATTCCATGCCCAACGATCAACTTCACTTTTACAGGCAAGTTCTCCCCTGTTCAATCGCGAGCTTTCGTCATGTGATGGATCGAAATAGGGAGTGCTCTGTACATATATTTTATTCTAGCAAACGATCCCACAAGTTCGCCCACTAACTTGGTTTTCATTCTGGACGACGAAGAGGTCGGCCAATATGCACAACCCTCATTACAAGATATCTATTACCAGTACAACGTACCAGTCTATGCCAACGACTCCTTAGATTTCGATGAGCACACAGTGACGATACAGCCAGATACTTCGACTCGGACGGGATCGGTGTTGATGTTGTTCGACTACTTGATTTATACGTGGGTCTATCATGCTCTCGTTCTGTGATAGGCGGCCGTCTCACAATCTTGGCAGCACAAATGTGGATAACTCGACTGCCTCTAGTACTTTAGTCCCACAACCTCCCTCCAAACCTTCTGCCAGTGGCTTACCATCAGTGCCGACCTCTCCAGGAGCGCCCAGCGCACCCACAGGAACACTACTAGACACTTCCCCAAGACAAAACGTCGCCGCGATTGTCGGTGGCACTGTAGGTGGAGTTGCTGCTCTTGTACTCGCAGCCTTCTGCCTGTTTTGTTACTGGAGACACAAAAAACGTCGTTATCGGTTACCAGAAAGTGGGAAGATTGAGGCAATGTTCGGGTCCTTGACTTCACTTGAGACAATTCCCGAAGGCAGCATGCACTCTTGGGTATGCAATTCTCTTTTCCCTGCTCACTCATCGTTAATTTGATTTAACTGGTTAGCTTTATTCAAGAGGGGAAGCAGATACTTCGTCCGTGGCGTCTCGATCCGTAAGCCCGCCGGTCTCTATCGATCCACCCTCTACCGCCACGCTTGGAAACACCTCTAGCCTCAGTCTTCTTGACCAGGTTGAACGACTTAGACATGAGGTGTCTCGTCTACTTTATTTACGTGACCAAAAGCCTTTTGAGGAAAAGAGGCGTGGTTATTGAGAAGCTATTAGTTTGCACTTCAGGTAGTCCTGGAGTAAGTATGAGACAGATTAAATTATCATCGACTTGAAATGTACAGCATACAGAGGAGAACCCGTTGAGATTCGGTAGGGTTCAGGTATCGCTTTGGATATAATGTAGTTGCTTGTTGCCATCATAGTACCCCAACTTGGAACGAAGTAGAATCGACTGGTTACTGAGTGCGACATGAAAGAACGACTCACGAGGTCATCGATGCCGGGGTGCCAATGATCCCACAGTTCTCTTTACCAAGGAGAATAGCCCACAAAGCGGTGAATCACTGGGTGATTCGATCAATCATATGCTCTAGAAGTTGCGGCAACCACCGCAGTGCAGTGTGCATGCAATGCTAGCCACATAGCGATTTCCTAACAGGCTTTTGGCACTATTAGATGCATCAGGCACATCATCGATTATCGATCGTCAACTGTAGCCTGTAGGTGTGCCAACCACTGCATCCGAGTCCATTGCAATTTTACCCCGAGGATCAATCGATCACGCCCCTGATGCATCACTCATTGAAGCCGACGTGTGCGAATATACGTCGGAAGCCACCTCGTAACGAAGTACCAGAAATGGGAAAACTGGGGGCATCGAACACCATGAAAACAGCTGTAATACTAACGTACGAATAATTAGGAAACGCTACTAATTCACTACATTTCCTTTTTTGGTTACCGCTAGCCTATCATCACTCTTCTTTAACCAGTCTCAAACCAGTCTCGTAAGTAAGTACATCAACCAGAGGTAAGCTAATCTTTCGTATCTCTACATTCCTTGCTCACTATAGTGACAAAAATTGCCGCGAGCTGTTCTCATTGTCGATGATGCCCCTGTAGTATCAACAGAACTCGAAGAGTCTCGAACACAGGTGGTGGTTACGCAGCACGCGCTCGTACATGTTTCAGAGCGTGCACATAAAAACCCATGTAGGTGTAAGAAGTCATTCGGGCCACTGCTGACATACCAAATTTCTAGCAGGCAAGTTTGGTGCCATCATGTCATGCAGGCTCGTCATCAAGCGTCGACCAAGGCTACGCATATGGCACCAATCACTAAAGGCAGGGTGTCCCAACTTCACACCCTGAAAAGTTACTGCAGTTCCCTGATCAGATGCATCGCCCCTTCGGCGACACAGTGCGAATGTGTTTCCCTTAAAGTTCACTTCCCGGCGTATAGCTAAGTAACGACCTGTCAAACTTGCATCCGGCCTTCTACCATTTCACAGTGGGATACCGCGAAGTGCCGAGTGGAAGAATGATCATGCATATACACCCCCGTTCCGCCTGGCTTGCTGCTCACATTCACCCATGACACCACTCAGACCGTTCTCCGTACGGATCCAGGTGTATTTCGCTCTTTTGGCCACCTTCGCTCTCGCAGCTCTTCAAAATGTAACTGTTGATGACGCGGTTTCAACTGGCCTGGTAGCACCTCAATACTACCCTCCGTCGAATTGGAGTATTGTGGGACACGTCTGCCCAGGCTGTAACATTCCGAAGCCAGATTCCTACCGGGTATATAACGGCACATGGCACGAACTGAGCATTGATCCACCTGCCAATGGCACTTTGCAAAATCAACCAACGATCGAGCTTACATTCGTAGGTGCGCCCTCGAATACTTCCAACCCGAGGTCCCGAGTTTCCTTACGCTTGTTTGGTATGTCAGGAAGCGCGCTATATATATTCTGCATTGTTCCAAACAACGCTACTCTTAGCTGGTTGGTTCGGCGGACGCTAGTTTCCTTCATGCTAGACGACGTTATCGTGGGCTCGTACCAAAGTGTCCCAGACAACACGACAGATGATCTCTACCGGTATAACGTGCCGATTTATGCCAACGATGATTTACCTTACAGTTGGCACAACATGACGGTACTAGCCTCCACCGAGTTGGGATCGTCTATATTGATTTTCTTCGATTATTTCGTTTATAGGTATGTCTCTTTTGGTTGGTTATAAAGAACTGGACTCGGTGACACGGGTCGTTCTGTCAGCATGGATACGACCTTAAGCCCAGTCTCAACAACTACCACAACTACCGCGGCAACTTCTGTCACACCACCATCACAAACTCTCGCAGCCACTCAGGGAGCGACTGCACGATCACATACCAACGTCATTGTAGGTGGTGCGGTGGGAGGGATCTCCTTCCTTGTGATGGTGTCCGCCACTCTGATATGTTATCGGAAAAACAAGAAACACGGAGGTCAGTCTTCAGCGCAACCAGGGACTCAAATAGAACCATTTGTTGCGTATCGCGAGGTGAGCAGGTTGGATTACCATTCTGTTGACCTCACCTGAACGGATCCGATTGTGAGTTCAGCCTGCATCACGAAGTAAGACGGGCATGTTATCCACAAACCTACAACTGCCTGTTCGACCTCCCTCCACCACATCGTCCAGTAGTGGTAGTAGTGTTGATCTGGTCGAACAGGTCATGCTTCTCAGAAATGAGGTAGCTCGTCTCTGCAATCTGCACAGCTCGGACCAAAATATTGTCGTGGTTCCCTCACATCCACCTCCTGAATATATAGGTTGATCTACTGTCTGTAATCCTCCCGAGTGTTGCGTTGTGATTATTCACCTACTATCATATGACCTCAGGATATCGTCACATTTTCTTCGCAGGTACTGAAGAGTATATATCATCTACTTGCTTTCAAAAGGACAGGAACACATGATCGTCACAATCATAGTGGCTGTCCGCCTGAACAAACACTACTAAACACTGGTATGTTGATTCTGATTGGCACAAAAGAAGACGACAGGGGGAATGATTATTGTCCATGTTGACCGTGTTCTAACAGACGTTTGGTAGCAAATCATATCAAGCGTTTCGTAAATCGTCAACTGTAGGTGTAACCAGCCATTTCCGTACGACATCAATTAGGTAACCCTTGGGAAGTGAGAGGTATGCGTTAATCCTGCTTGTCACCCTCGCGTCCTTGTAGCATGCAGTTGTCGAAGGTACATCGAACGGGTGCCTCACTGGCACTTTGGACGTCCAGCTCCCACAGTGCGCCGGTGTTTGTGGCAATGACGAGCATTTGTGAGCGTGGCCCGTCAAGCCGGTCAGATATTTAAGGGGATAACCTGAATTATAAGATTGATGGGAGCGAGGTCGTCGCCTCGGTTAATGATTCTCGAAGAACGTCAACGTCGAGTTACTCTGGAGCAGGTTAAAAAAAAGCAGAACACGTGGCTTGAAGGGAACGTCCGAATTCAACCCGTTTTGCAAGCACGCACCCATTTGCATGTGTCCATCGATATTGCTGCAAATATTGCTAGTCAGAAATATCAAGGAAGCCTTCGAATTCCTCATGGTTCTCCCGTATTCCCCTTCGAACTGGCAGTCTACGATTCGGCACATCGTGTGTTCCTACGACTCACCGGGTCGTATGATAGTAGTGGTTTGAGGATGTTTTCTGCTGGCAAAGTCACGGCGATGGTGAGTTGAGAAAACTGTTTCTTTCTTCTAATATTTGCGGCACTCACTGAAATAAGTACCGATTTCTATTCCTCGAGGGACGGACGCCTCGGTGTTTCTCCTTTTTTCTGAGCAAACATAGGATTGACGGAAAGATAAATCCGACGACGACGACGACAAAACGATCTGACGAAACGCAAAGTAACAACCTCCTGCCCTGATCAAGTCTTTGCTCAATACCACGATGTGAGAGCAGATAAGACACATATTGACAAGAATCGATAGTAGAGAAACGATAAGACGCCTCTTCTGACCAGCGCGGCCATAACAACCTGCATCAATGATGGTGAAGTTTCATTCCTTTAAGCAGGAGCTTCTGATTGCAAAAGATAGGCTGACCTCGGACGAACAACTTCGAGCGTGCTTCAAATTGACGGTTCGCAGAGGTGTCAGCATCATGGTTGCGATGGAGATGCCACCAAGCTTTCCGCACGTTCTTGTCACTTCGTCGTGCGATTCTGGACTCATTTCCGGCCATTCACGGAGGTGAGAATTCGAGGGCTTAGTGCCGTCGACGATCGAGAATCACACTTCTAGGGAAGGAGTGGATCTCATTCAAAGCGTCTGAGACTCGATATACTGATAATTCATTCATGGTGAGGTTCCGAATCAGAGCTACTACTCACCTCAAATGCCATTCGGCTCTAAGGAGTCAAACGCAGTGTGATTTCAGTTTCACAGTGGAAGGAAAAAAAGCACATGCACCATTGGCATATCGGAGCCGTGCTAGGTCGTCTACATCCGAGTCATTGGATATCGCCCACGACATGATCGGCTGCGACTGTTTCAATGACTTGTGAACGCGCCAATTCTTCAATCCATGACTTGGGGCGTGCACTCCCAACGAAACAACTGAATTTAGAAGACCGAAAATGATTTTGCACCTGCCAAGGCAGCCAAGCATGACCGCGTGTGACAGTGGCTGGCAAGATGCAAGTGCAGCTGAGTTCGAATGTGTCGTCGTCGTCGTCAACAGCCTTTGTAAGTTTCCCCATCGTCGTCCTCTCGTTTTCTACGCCTTTCCTTTCTGCTAGCCCGCCCTCCGTCGCGGAGCCGTTCCTTTCTTTTTCGTTCGTAGACTCATCGATATGGGCAAGAGAGGCTTTCCTCATGTCCATGTCGGACGCGCCGTTGCTGCCCATCACGCCCACATCAAGCGCAGTTGTATGTGGTACATCTCTACCTTTACATCCTCTTCGTGACGAATTCTTTTCTAGCCTGTGCGACTGGCGGATTTTACACCCATCCTACTTCAGGAACGACCGTGTCGAGCTCCAACCCCTTGAATATCACCTGGGATACGTCGTGTCTGCCCAACACGTCGGCCGTCGATATCTATCTGATCGCCCCGACCCTCACCAGCACCCGTATTCATGAATGGCAAAACGTCAACTTTGGCTTGGGTAGTTACGAAGCGACACTCCACCCCAGCTGGTGGAACGATTCATCCACTATCTCGCTTCAGCTCTCCATCGTCACCGCCGGTTCCCAGCCTTTCCTTAGCCCTCTCCCCGCTGGACCCGTGTTTACTGCTACTTACACCGCTCCCGCTGACGGTTCCACCCCCGCCAATGCCAACATAAACACCCCAAACACTGTCACATATGTCAATAACTTCCCCACTAACGGCTCCCTCTCGAGAGGCAAAGCCGCTGTAGGGGTGCTCATTCCCCTCTTTTTCATCGCCCTTGGCATCTACTTCTACATCAAGAAGAGCCGCGCCAAGGGTAAAGAGAAACGCAGACGCTTCTCTGAGGCTATCGATAAACGGATGTCGACCATATCTACAGATTGGAAGTCGATCACGGCCGCTGGCGCCACGGCTGCAATTCGCAACAGTATTGCTGTTTCGACTGCAGGAAACCGTTCCTCTTCCTTTGCTTTTGGTTCTATCCGTCCCACCAGTAGTGCCTTTGCTGTAGAGGGTGACTCGGCGACTTTGGAGAAACTATCCCTGGATACCACTCCACTCAGTCAACTTCGTCCGGGTATTCGTACTTCAGCATTTGGCGAGCGTATCTCCAGAGTATCGTTTGCGAATGATGTCCATCCATCGATGGAATCGCGTCGCATGACAGCGACCAGTCGTACCCTCCGCTCCTCTCGCGCGTCCTCGTTCATTCCCCCTGTCCCCTTCCCCACTTCTTCAACTCGGAATGATGGCGACATTTCTCCCATCCAAACCAAGGGTGCATTCTCTTTGACACCAGAGGACATTCAGGCCCACCTGGCAAATGACAACAATGCAGAGGCGCTTTCTGATATGGATGAAATCCTTCCGTCGCTCTCCAGTAAGTGCATTCCCTCTCTGACTTTGGATGAGATGTTTACGCAGTGGGTAGTGATGCGCACGGGCGAAGAGCAAGGAGCTGGAGACGACTACCTTCTACCCCCCAAGAAGAGTGTTGATCTCCCTATGCCACCATTCCCTGTACATTCTGCACCCGAACCCGCATCCCCCCCTTCTGGTATGATGCCAATGCCCGACCACACTTTGTCGCCAGACGACATGTTGCGAGCCTACGCCACACGCAAGATGACGTCACCTCCTACCTCCCCGATCGCTTTCCCTCCACGTACTTTGAGCTTCCATGGAACTTCCATGAGAACTCTCTATAGTCCCACCCCTTCTGCTCTTGACTCTTCATCTGGAGCGGGCCTTCGTGCGAGCTACACGCACACACCGGACGCGGAGAAGAGGTACACCTCATCGTACGCTAACGTGGATCCTTACGCTGGTCTTACCGACTAGAGAAGCCAAATGGTGATGCGGTCTCATTCAAGCCCTTTTTCCCAGTCATTCTTGATATTTCTCGTCAAGTATACGCTCGTCCCTGTGGTGTTTGTCTCCAATTAAGAAAAAATGTATATCTCGGCGGTGTGTGATAGGTTTATATATTCCTTTGACTCGTCATCTTTTTCTTGAATGATGTCTCCACTCCCTCCCGTATGTGTTTTATTTGTCGTTCCTCCAACGATTTGGAGGACATGGATACCTTTGATGCTCTTATCTTTATTTCATACCCTCCTATGACTTTGTCTTTTTGTTCCTGCCTCTGCATATGTCCACTTTTCTTTTGCAAGCTGGTACGATGCAAATTCTCAACCTTGAACCGGACTATCGCTTAATCGAGGCAGCGTGCGCGTTGATTCTGCACTCTTATATCTCCATGCCAATTTTTTTGTTAGTAGTAGAAGCGCCTGGAGCCCGAGCGTCGAACTGCCCAGTATTGGGCGTTAACGGGCTGTGCCATTTAAATTCTACCCGTTTTGTAAGGTCGGTGAAGCATCGTTAATGTTGTTTTCCGAGTCAAAGTAGATGCCAGTTGTCCTTGCAATTGCCAGACCTTTTGATTTTCATTACTATCACAATCAGTCAAAAGGTAGTTATGGACGCAACAGCGATCAGACTGCTCTTTGAACGTGCCGAGCCACAACGACGTCGTCGAGAGAGTTGCAAATCCACTTTGAACTCTTTTCAAGGCAACGTTCGCATACCGTCCATTTGGAAAAACAGACATTGACAAAACGAAGTCCTACAGCCAGCGGTCCACCCGCCCAGTCGTCCACGCATTCGCAGCTGCAGCCGACCCCAGCTCGTCGCTCTCAAAGACCTCGAGGGCCGTGCTCCGCGTGATATTCTGTAAGTACTCTGTGTTTGGCTACTTCAAAATTACGCATACTCAAAGCCTCCAAATCCACCCGCGACACTCACCGCTCCTCCCGCCTTCTCACAGCGCCCTCTACCCTTGGCGGCTCCAGCTCCTTCTCCTCCCTCCCCTCCTCCAATGTCCACTCCGCCCTCGCTTCTGCCCCTACCCGCACCCAGTAACACCAACCCCAAACTCGCACAAGCCCAATCTGAGCTCCAAGCCTGCGAAGCCCACCTCGTCGCCAAGGAACGCGAGCTCGACGCTCGTCGGATCGCTGTCGCTCAATGATGGACTCGAAGCAAGGTGTCGTGCGCTCATCGACTGCGCTGCTGTCTGAGCTGAGATCGGGAAACAGGGACTCAAGGCTCTCCTGGCCCTGGGTCAGAGCGATACTCAGAAGAACGACGGGAACCTGGGCGCTAACTCGGGTGCGTGTATACTTTCGTTGCCTTTCGCTCATACTTGACCATCTTCTAGTTTTGACGCCCGCGCCAAACCACTTGGGGCACACATTTGGCTTAGCTCTTCCCTCACGCCGTCCCAGAGCGTTTCTCAGACAGTAGCTCATTCCGCCGAGGCGAGCCACGAAAGTTCCCCACAGGCAGCCAAGTTCAGGTCCGAGCCTAAGTCCAACGCCGATGCAGTCTAAGACGCCGATATGACCCTAACCATTAATGTTCTCCCGCCTGCGCATGCCATTCTCGAGCTGACGGTCCCAACCGGCGTTCGCTCGCGGTCCCCATCGAGCGATGATCATCCGGCGCCGGCGCCAGCAATGCAGCAACCCCTTGTGTCCAAAACGGCGGCACCCTTACCCAGGCGCTCGCGCCGGCCACCCTCCCAGCACATTGCCAAAGTCTTCGACGAAACCTCTGACGGACTTTCCTCGGCCTCGCATCATCGCCCCATCCCACTCCAACGAGGCCACCACAACCAATGCCGCGACTTTGCTCGCGCTCGCTCCCCGATCTGTCTCGCCCCAAGTCTTCCCTACTCGCGACTTTGATGAACCCGAAGAATCCAACGACGAATACGGCGACCCATCCGACGGTCATCAGTCCCGGGCCCGTGGTTCTGACGCCCGTCGCACCCAATACGGCTACCGACGACCCCAGTCCACCGAAGGCACTGGTCTCACTGAATACTCCAAGGGCACGGACTGTATTCTCGGTCCCAACTTCAGCACGCGCTAGCGCTAGCGCCCCTGATGTGCGCACGAACGTCGAGGACCCGATCGCAGCTAGCGCATCCAAGTCTGCGTTGGGTCCCAGTTCAATTTCGGGCCTGGGATTGGGTTGGCCTGACGCCCGCACAGCCAGCCAAACGCGAGCGCCAGACGTCGCTGGCGTTTTTCGGGTCGCTACGTCGTTTGTTTCGAAAACCCAACAAAGGGTCAGCAGCAGAAAGCGCGAGGGGCGGTTACTGAGTGGGAGGACTCGGATGGGCATGGGTGACGCGAACGGACGCACGGATCCGGGGTGGAAGACGTGGGGACGAGGATTCGGACGTCGAGGCTACCGCAACCACGACTGTAGCGAGTACGGCAACGACAGCAACATCGAAGGTGATGTCGACGGTGGTGGACGTGGGTCGCGGCTGCGCAAGGGCAAACCAGGTGGGCTTGCTGGTTCGCCGCACGGCGAGGGCAGGGCCACGGGAACGGCAGCGGTAGTGGGAGTGGGATAGGGAGCGGCAACGGGTCGACGATCAGCATCCCCGTGTACGTGTCGAAGTCTGTCCGAGTGGATGGGGTGGGCCCTGGTTCAAAGGTGATGAACATTACTTCGGGAAGGGGGACGGCGACGGACACATTGACTGGAGCGACGTTGGGTAAATCGCGAACGGCGCGTCGGAGCACGATGAAGCGTCGCAAGACATCCGTGGCGGGTCTGAGGGGGAGCGATCAGGGATAGTCGGACGGGGAGGTGATGGTCGGGAGCGGGAACGAGGTCGAACAGCTGAAAGCCAACGCTTATCCGGGCCAGGGCGCGTCACCACCAAGACGCACTGCGACGACCATCGCTGGCACGAGTCGTATGGATGTTGCGAAGACGAGACATCGTCGGTCGGCGTCCTTGTCCGAGGTCGACGTTGCAGCTAGCGATGTTATTGTCGTCGCCCACGCTCACGCAGACACCAACCCCTTCTGAACCTCCAACTCGCACCCCATCGTCTGCGTCGTCGTCGTCTCCCAAACCGCACGCACGACGTCAAGCACAAGTTGGCAATGGACCCGGCGCGCACAAGCAGCAGGCCAACGCTTGCGTCAAGACGACAGAGGCGGCGCGACGAGGTTGTTTGATGTACCGCGCGTGCCGAACAGGGAGGTCGTCGGGGATCGGGATCAGTCTCCAGTCCGGGAGGTTAGGGTTGTCGGTGTCACGGGGAGGTTGGGGATGTCTACGGCGATCGCGACGACGACGAGTACGAATGGCCGAGGGCACGCGAGGTCTGCGAGTTCGCCTGAGAATGAGCGTTTGGATGCGGAACGAGAGCAGGGACGGGTCCGGTGAAGATGCCATTGCGATCGGCGTTGCGCAACGCGAGTCAGACGCCATCCCCGGGTCCTGTTTCGGTGGTTACACCCGTCGTGCGGACTACAACGATGGCGGCGGGGACGGTCGTCGCGCGGGGAGGTGCTGCGAGGCCGGGAGATGTGGAAGCCGACGAGCGAAATGGAAGTCGGAGGTCATGGAGGGATTCGGCGTCGGTGTCGTCGTACGCGACTCGGAGGAGAGTTTGGACGGTGAGGTGCTGCAGTCGAGGGTGCCGTCGCCGTCGGGCTTACGATCGCGGTCCCCGCCGGAGCCTTCGTTCATGATTCCGCCGCCGCCGCCTCCGCCTGTCGAGCCTCCTCCGGTGGTGCGGACTGCTGCGAAGACGACTGGGAACACGCTCATCCCAACGCGACAGAGTCGTCGGTACCGCCTTCGTCGACCGTGTCGACAGAGACAGATGCCACGGCTGCTGCTGGAACGGTCAAGGTGCGACGCAAGAGCGTGCGGATGAGTTTACAGCCTACGTTTTCGCCGACGCTGCCTGCGCTGTTTGACGAAGACGACGAAGACGTGGAGGGGAGTGCGCCGTGGAGTCGGGCGTTCTCCATGAAAGAGGAAGGGGGACCGTGCTCGAGCGCGGAGGCGTGGTGGTTGGTGGTAAAAGGCTCGAATCTGAACACGAGGACGTGTGGGCTGATTCGAGTGAAGAGGACGAGGCATATGGGCGTGCGAGGCAGGTATTGAGTCAGAGTCTGGACGTCGGTCGTGCCGGTGGGGGTAATACCCATACATGCTGATACCAAAGGCAATGCTCGGGCGCGGGACGAGACTCGGAGGTGATTATTTCGATTATTTTATAGGTCTGGGGTCGGTCGGATAACTGTTTGATTGCTCTAGCGGCATTCGAGTATATTGTTTTTCTCGCTTATATCTTTTGACTACTTTGCCAGCAGTGTCATTCGTTTCAGTATCAGTCTAAATATTCTGCAAAGAGCAATATACAAGTACAAAACATATGAGGGACCGAGTATTCAAACCACGAGACGGCAAGCCAATCATTTCCAACAAGATACCCAGGACTCTCCAAACAAGGATTGATCAACGGAAAGATGGCAAATTCTGTCATGAGCTATAATTAAAGAGTGGCAGGGATAATATGCCAGCTGCCTATTCCAAGGTGCAACCCAACCAAGACAGTCACCATTAGAACACTTGATCCAACCATCTTCTTCACCGAAAGCACCAAGGGAGAGAAGACCTTGTACACTCCACACTTTAATAGTTCCATCCTCTGACCCAGAGAAAATGTGGGCTCCATCTCTTGAATAGGTAATAAAGTTGACTCCATTTGTGTGTCCCAGAAATGGACCTGCCACAAGCTGACCATTGGTTGCATTCCAAATTATGATGGTGTTGTCACTTGAGCCAGAGACAATGCAAGTGCCATCAGGTGAATAGGCAACAGAGTTGACCCAATGTGTGTGTCCCTCAAATGGACCTGCCACAAGCTGACCATTGGTTGCATTCCAAACCCGGATGGTGTTGTCCCTTGAGCCAGAGACAATGCAAGTACCATCAGGTGAATAGGCAACAGAGATGACTGAATATGCGTGTCCCTGAAATGGACCTGCCACAAGCTGGCCACTGGTTGCATTCCAAACCCGGATGGTCTTGTCCCTTGAGCCAGAGACAATGCAAGTTCCATCAGGTGAATAGGCAACAGATTTGACCCAGTCTGTATGTCCCTCAAATGGACCTGCCACAAGCTGGCCACTGGTTGCATTCCAAACCCGGATGGTCTTGTCATCTGAGCCAGAGACAATGCAAGTTCCATCAGGTGAATAAGCAACAGAGGTGACTGAATCTGTGTGCCCCTCAAATGGACCTGCCACGAGCTGACCATTGGTTGCATCCCAAACCCTGATGGTCTTGTCATCTGAGGCAGAGGCAATGCAGGTTCCATCAGGTGAGCATGCAACAGAGTTGGTTGATCCTGTGTTTTGCTTGGAAAGACCTGCCACAATGACACCATTGGTTGCATTCCAAACCCGGATGGTGTGGTCATTTGAGCCAGAGACAATGCAAGTTCCATCAGGTGAATAGGCAACAGAGGTGACCCAATATATGTGTCCCTCAAATGGACCTGCCACAAGCTGACCATTGGTTGCATTCCAAACCCGGATGGTGTTGTCCCTTGAGCCAGAGACAATGCAAGTTCCATCAGGTGAATAGGCAACAGAGGTGACTGAATCTGTGTGTCCCTCAAATGGACCTGCCACAAGCTGACCATTGATTGCATTCCATACCCGGATGGTATTGTCCCAAGAGCCAGAGACAATGCAGGTTCCATCAGGTGAATAGGCAACAGAGGTGACTGAATCTGTGTGTCCCTCAAATGGACCTGCCACAAGCTGGCCACTGGTTGCATTACAAACCCGGATGGTGCAGCCACCTGAGCCAAAGACAATACAAGTTCCATCAGGTGAATAGGCAACTTGAATAGATTTGACCCAATATATGTGTCCCTCAAATGGACCTGCCACAAGCTGACCATTGGTTGCATTCCAAACCCGGATGGTGTTGTCCCTTGAGCCAGAGACAATGTGAGTTCCATCAGGTGAATAGGCAACAGAGATGACCAAATCTTGATGACCTGTTATGACATGAACCTCAGCTGGCCAATTTGCAGGATGCCCAGAGGTGATGGATGTATGTTTCTGCAGGTGATTAGACCAGGGGGTACAGAGTGCAGAGCTAGAAGGGGTTTGAGGCATGGCAGAGAGGTATAGATGGCAAGTGGATTCTCTTAGGACAGGAGCAAAGACTTGGATGAATTGAGATGCCTCTGATGCCATCATGCCAGCTTCATGGTCCTGTTATTGTCTATATTTAATAGAGATCACAAATCATCACAGGTCATCTCACCTTGGCCCACTTTGACAGGCTGTTGCAGGCCTCTATGGCAGATAAGATCATTGTCTGTGGTGAGATAGCTGAGAGAAG
>JBBPOM010000810.1:0-17776 GCA_038091455.1 Leccinum uliginosum | reverse complement strand
ACCCTCACATGAAGTATCTACCATGATCTATGCATACTTCAGGATGATGATGGAGTTTGTACTTGACAAATATGTTAATGTTATATAATTGTTGAGCAGACTTTCTTCAATTTCCTGATGAGTCAACTTCTTTAGTTCGTGATGCCGTCTCCATTCAAGTTGCTGACTATGGTGGATTCATTTTTGACTTTTTTCTTTATGTCACCTGCATGCCAGAGGGGATCGAGGATCAACGCCAGGCAGCGGTATGGGTGTTGCGAGCAAGTGGCTCTTGAGGCTGAAGCTTAAGCGCCAGGTTCACTCTTTCAATTCTGTGCGACTCAAGAGCGACTCGCTCGTAGACTCGAGACGACTTGCTTGTACAGTATCGGCGCTTGGCAAGCCGTAACGGTACGATCTGATGTCGGTGAGTCACTGCAATGCGACGACGATCGGTTTCCCGTGTTGTTGAATAGATTTAGTCAACGCTACAACAATGATACTCTATTCTTGTTTTATGTACATGGAGTATCAAGACCTCTCGACCGAAGGCAACTCAGTTGGACTACAAATTAGCAACGGCTTTCCAAACCATGTCCTCGTGTAAAAGATGCTTCGATAGGCCCTGCCACGAGGACATGGGCTGCGAAGGGAGCGAGGTTGGTGCAGAAGAGGGAGTGGCTGATGTGACTTGATCAGATGGTTGATGCAATGTTGTGAGAACCATTTTGATTGACTCGGGACGATGGGCGTCAACAATGTCGTAGTCCTTGATAATGGAGTATTCAAATCAACATGGACCGGAAACATAACACAGCCTTTGGACAAGTATTATGTGCTACTACTGACAATACCATACACGAAAGCTATCAAGACCAGAACAGTGGAAAGAACGAAAGCAACTACGCTCACGTGCGTCGACTGGACGGGCGAGGTATCACGCAGGCAGGGAAAGGCCTTGAATGGCTTTGGTACGGGCTCCCCAAAGTCCACAGCGGGCATGAAGATCCGCACATCGGCATCCCTTTCTGTCGTGTCCAGTCCCGGGCTTCGATGTGGGACGGTGGGTATAGAAATAGACATGGTGTGGGACGGGGAAAGCGAAGACGACGGCGGTGGTACGTCGGGGGATAATGACACACCCGGCGAGCTTACGCTCGGTCGCGGGCTGTGCGTACCAAGTACGTGTCTTACGCTGCGGGACCGGGATAGCGGCTCTGGTGAGGTGGGGCTGATCAACAAAAATTCATCCATCCCCGCGTTGGACGAATGCTTGATCGAGTGATTCGGAGATAACGAGACAGAGAGCGACGGTCGTCGCCATTTTCGTGGGTTTCCTCCTGCCTCGTCACCGAAGCCGCCGGTGGTGTCGAGGGCCAGCACGGGGCGGTCCTTCCCGCTACCGCTCGCCGAAGACTCGCCCTCGTTGAGGACTTCCTGGCCATAATAACGATGCTTGGATGGCGAAGACACGCGATTGGTGACCGCCATTGGGATCATCTCTACCTCATCTTCAGAGCCCCCGCTGTCCTCCGAGTCTCTGGACATGAGCATCTTGGACTCATCCGCACTGTCAGGGTTTTTGTCCGTCGAATCGGTAATAATCACGACAGGTATGTTCTCCACAGGGGTAGTGGGTATAGCGGACGGACCGACCCTAGAGATCGGCGACGGCTGAAGAGAGACGTTTGCGTCTAAAACGGCGGAAGCTAGGTGTCTCTTTGAGACTATGAACAAGACAAAAGGGACGAGAAGATTAGCAGGGGAAGTGAATATGAGCGATGCCCAATTTAGAATTATGGTGATGCCGCTCTGCAAACCACGTTTAGCGAACGTGAGCTTCAAAGTAGGTGTCAACGTACATTAGTTTGAAAGGGTATAGCGATTATCCATGGGAGAATAGCAGACCAAAAGATGGCCATTTTATTGGAACAGATGTTCCCTCGCAAAAGGTTGTACCGAATGACGATGGTGAATACGGGAATTGAGGTTATGAGGACGGCTGAAAAGGATATCAATCAGTGCACAGGGAACCGTGTAGGAGCGCCGCACCCAAGGGAAACAGATAGCTGGAGATCCGGCTGACTGTCCTCAAGGCCCCGTGTTCTGCGTCCGTTGCAAATACTTGCAAGAGGGTCGCATTTTCTGGGATGATGAGGGCCAATCCGCCCAACCATCCGATGGGTATATAGATGAGACATGATACAAGGATGGAGATCCAAACTGCGAGGCGAATGTTGACGGATGGATGTGTGTTGTTTACCCATGCTGGAATGGTCGTTACCTGCCACAGCGTCAGGGCGGGGAATAAGACATGATATAAAAAGCGAACGAACGAATGAGAAATTTGACATTACGAATCCTACAACGGTGGACTGATCGCGGCCAATTACAGGGACGGTGTTTGTGCCGAGGCCGCTGACGACGAAGATGACGATCCACACGATGGTGATGATGATGAGAAGGATAAACGATGCGACTTGAAATATGATGTTGTCTACGAGACGGACGAGACTGAGCGGAAGGATGAGAGAAAGGGTGATCTAGGGAAACTGTGAGCGGACGAGCTTGAGAAGGAATGCGGGACTCACCAGAGTTCCAAAGGAACCGAGAATGAAACCAGAGAAAGCGCTGTTACCATTGGGCGAGATTTGATTGACTAGGTGATTACGCTGAGGAGGCGTATGCGCTGAGGGATAGCGCGCACGTACCACAGACCCAGCCTTCTTTGAAGCTGATGGCGCACGTCTTGTGAGCGACGTTGATGAGAAAGTCATCCATGCTCTAGGGAGGGGGTCAGAATGGGGAAGAAGAAGGAAAGAGGACGGACCTGAAAAGACTCCAACAGACTAGCGACGACCAAACTCTGCATGGCTAGATACAACAGGATTTGTACGGCGATGTGCCACCTCTTCCCGAGAAAGAGGTTAGCGATCGTCGTGAATTCGATGGCTGCTTGAAATCTTTCGTTTCCTTCTATGGACGACATTGCTTCGACGACGAAGAGGGCTGCTGCCCCTGAGAGCAGCGCCATTGCTGCGAAAGTGAATATGGGACTATAGACATTAGGGTCAGATTTTGTGACACAAGAGTCGAACCGACGAACGTGAACCATCCTGCTTGTTGAAACAGCAGGGGAACGACGACCAAGGAAGGACCTGTGATGCTAGAGACGAGCAAAGCGACGCTCCCTAGAAAATTGATGGTACGAGGCATGAGAAAGTTCTTACGCCACTTGTCTTTCACCGTCATGTCTAGATTCGTGCGCGCTTCAAAGTATCGGTATGTCGAAATCTCACAGATTCGTTTCCTTCACAACATCCGCCCTCAGCCACGTATTCGGTCAACCAGCAAAGAAGGAACACAGCTTCGATAACGCAAAGGTCTCTTCCAGCGCATGGGACACCAACTTGGTCGCTGCATCCGCAGTACGTCGTCGTCGTCGTCTAATTCAACCTCACACGACTGGCTGATCGTGATCAGCGTTACATCAGTATCAACTGGTCTGCAGGCGGTGGTGGTGCTTTCGCCGTCCTTCCACTTCCATCGCCGTTCGGTGCGAGTACCCACGACGTACCCTCAAAGCTCCCCGATATCATCCCTCTCGCTCGTACCCACACCGCAGCAGTTCTCGATACAGCATGGTCGCCTGCCAACGACACCCTCATCGCATCCGCCTCCGAAGATGGCACTTCTCTCCTTTGGAAGGTTCCCGATGGCCTCTTTGATGGCTGGAACTCGGACGCTTGGGAACCCCATGACCTCGATCCCGTCGCCAAGGTCGACGTCAGTCCAAAGAAGGTCGGCCATGTGCTGTGGCACCCAACCGCAGCCAACGTCCTCGCCACCGCATCCGGCGATCACCTCGTCAAGCTATGGGATCTCGCTGATCCGTCCCGCCCTCGCTCCACCTTGAACGGTCACGGCGATACCATCCAGTCCCTTGCATTCAACGTCACCGGCACCCTTCTTGCCACAACCTGCCGGGACAAGAAACTTCGTCTGTTCGATCCTCGCACAGGTGCTGATCCGATCCGTGTCACGGAAGGCCATGGCGGCATCAAGGGCACGCGAGTGGTCTGGATGGGAGAACACGATCGCATCGCGACCACAGGTTTCAGTAAGATGAGCGATCGGCAGCTCAGCATTTGGGAAACTGGAGGACTCGGAAACGTCAAGACCCTCACGATCGACCAGAGCGCCGGAGTCATCATGCCATTCTGGAGCGATAATGGCATTCTATTCCTTGGTGCGTGTTGATGTTTCCGGGCGACATCAACTGATCGTATCTCCACGACAGCTGGCAAGGGGTATGTATATTTTACCTACGGTCATCAGGCGTGCTGCTGACTTGTTGCTCGACAGAGATGGGAACGTCCGGTATTATGAATACGAGTCCGATTCGTTATACTTGCTCTCCGAGTACTCGACGTCAAACCCTCAGCGCGGCATGTGCTTCATCCCTAGACGTGCGCTGGAAGTCACGGAATGCGAGATTGCAAGAGCACTCAAAGTTACCAACGGTGGTGTAGAGCCCATTGCGTTTATCGTCCCTCGACGGGTGAGCATCGTAATCACTCAAAATCGTGTCTAGCCAAACCGATCTCTTTGCTCGACGTAGGCCGACTCCTTCCAATCAGACATTTACCCGCCTGCACTGTCTTCGGAGCCATCTCTGACTGCTGCAGAGTTCTTTGCGGGAAAGACAGCCCCGATCAATCTCGTTAGCCTCGAGAACGGGGCTGTTTACGCTGGCAATGTCAATGAGGCACCACCCGTCTCAGCCACAATTTCTGCCCAACCTCCAGCACCTGCTCCAGTACCCACTCCGGCTCCGTTGGCTCAACCGACGTACACCCCTGCTGTGACGAAATCGGCGGCGGCACCTGTACGTGCCGATTCGCTGCCTGTCAGTATGCCGATCGTGGACTCTCCCGGGGACAACGTGCGTCGTTGTCGTCTGAACGTCGATAATCGAAACTGACTTGTCTTTAGGAAAACCCTGGGCTGGAAGTGGAAGTGGATCGCCTCAGTGGGGAGCTGCGCGAAGCCAGACAAAAGATCCGTAACCTAGAGCTTTTGGTGGAGGGCTTGAAGGCCAATGCGAAAAAGGCCGCGCAGACGTTGTTGGAAGGGTAAATTTACCACTACCATATCTTGATTACCCTTGTGTTATTACGCACGTGCGACTATCAAATAACACGCCGACGGTTCCGCCTCTGTATGACCCTCCTCCATGTCTACTTTACCCTCCGCAAACAACAGGCATTCCAGCGCATCCTCGAGCGAGACCGACAGGCGAGTCAGAGCACCAGCGCTAGCAAGTCTTGGACACGCAAGAACGTCACCTGGGCTGCGCTCGAAGTGAATGCGTACGATCACCTTGGCCGCACAGTGTTGCATCTCGCTTGCTCTTCCACAGAACCCGCGAGCTTGGAGTATGCCCACATGCTGCTCGCCCACCAGTCCATCAACGTCAACCTCGTCGACAAGGAGAACCATTGGACGGCGCTCCATAGGGCGATGTATGCGGGCAATATCGAGGCTGCGTGAGTGTTCGCTCGCTGTCTCGGCCGTGGCTGGCCTGCTCACTTGGCTCGTGTAGAATCGTGTTACTCAAACGCACCGACACCGACACCTCCATCAAGGACCTGGAGGGTTATACAGCGTTCGATCTCTACAATTCGACGGTCCGGACTGCGAATCCGTCTCCCCTTGACGACGGCCATGCTGAATTGCTCACCTGGGGTGCCAACCGGTGAGTTCACTAATACATGGCATTCTCGTCTCTCTGACTCGGACTTACCGTTCAGAAATGCCGCTCTGGGTCTCGGTGATAGTAACGACCGAACACATCCGGACCACGTTGTCATTCCCAAGAAAGATGCACCCCTTCCTGCGAATCGTACGCTCGAAGAACGATTCCGTCCCGTCAAGGTGCGAGACGTCCGCATGTCCAAGTTGCACACAGGTACGAGGTGCGACTTGTCCTTCGGGACTTTGTTTTTTTCAAAAAAGTGCATACAGTCATTCTTACGGACGAGCCGCGCGACAACGTTCGGCTATGCGGCTTCGGGAGCGGTGGACGGTATGCAGCTATGTATCTACTTGCGTTGCCCATACAGTCCCTGACCCTCGTGATTCCTTTTCAGCCTTGGTCCTTTGTCCCACACGCTGTATACGCCGACGCCGTTCGCCCTTTCGTCGAGTTCGATTGTGTCGGTCGCCCTCGGACAGGACCACACCCTCGCCCTGACGAGCGCGGGGGAAGTCGTAAGCTGGGGACTGAATCGTTTTGCACAGCTCGGATACGTCGTCGAGTCGGGCCAAGGAGGTTCGGCGGACGAGTCGATCCAGACCACACCGCGCAAGATCAGCCATTTGAAGAAGGAGTTCCTCAAGGGCGTCGCCGCTTGCAAGACCGCGAGCGCTTGTTGGTCGGACTGTGACGTGTGGACGTGGGGCACGAATGGTGGGCAACTGGGTATGTTTACATTCGTATATGCAGCGCAATGTTTTTCAAAAGAGATCCTCCAGGGTATAGTATGACAGCGAGCCCCGTCCAAATCCTCCCTCGTAAGGCATCAATGATCACGCAGCCGATCCGGGGCATCGCGATGTCGGTTAGTTCTTCGACTGATCCCGCCGTCGTGTCTAACGAACCGACGGTCAACTAGGAAACGGCGATGATATGCCTTTATACGACTGGGGAGGTTGTATGCGTGTGGAACGGTGGGGTTATGAAGATCAAGTATGCCCACGACCCTTAGGAAGGGTACATGCTGATTTAGGTTCAAGTTTCCCTGCACACGGCTTTCCGTCCGACATTTCGACGGTCTACCGCCCACCTCAGGCCGTTCGTGGTTCTGCGATCACAAAGGTCGTTTGCTGCGACGACGTCTTCGCGGCACTATCCTTGAATGGCGAGGTATTCACATCCTCACTCCCGACTTCAAGCGAAGGGGAAGGCGGCGTTCCTGGGAGTCACCCTAGTGCGAGAGGCCAGGTGAAACCCCAACGCTTGTGGGCGTTGAGGCGGCAATTCAGCAGCGTGCGGGTGCGTCTTTTACAGATGCCATCATCTGCCTGGCGTTTTGTTGACAATCACGTCGTGCGTGATACAAGGACGTGGATATCGGTGGCGATGGCGCTGTCATAATATGTACCCAGTCGGGACACGTTTACGTTCGTTCCCGGAACCTCAAGGGTAGCACGACCCCCAGCGGAACAAAGGCATTCAAGTTTCACCGCGTTGCGCATGCACAGCGAGTCGTTGCGGTGTGTGCCAATAGCACGGGCGCCTTTGGCGCACTTCGAGTGGACTACAAGCCACCCCCGATCAGTGTGACCGGGAGGCACTTTGCGGCCGACATGGCGACCATAGTGCCTTATCTTTTTAACGTCTTGGCAGGCCAAAACGTGACCTTGGCGTTGGACGCCGCGAACGTGGATGCCGATGACGATCCAGAAGACTCGTCGATTCTGGATGACATTGGCAAAGCGGCCAAGTTGGTGGCCGTTCTCCGTGATCGATTGAACCGCGGAGCCGGGTCATCGCCCGATATCGACAACAAGCATGGCGCAGACCTCGTCGTGCGTGTCGACTCGAATTTTGACATACCTGCGCACTGTGTCGTCCTCGCTGCCCGTTGCGTGCCTCTCCGCGAGGTGCTTGGTGCTGGTGCAGCCCTTTCGAACAAGGCTCCCAAGGTCTCTGTTACGTTCGACCCGCAACGGTCTGACGGATCATCGGCTCACCCGGCACTTCGCTTTACAGGAATCACCCCATTTTCGTTGCTCATCCTCCTCCACTACCTGTATACTGACGAAGTCCTGGCGGTATGGGATCACCGGATCGGATCACTCTTCGAGGCACAACTTTCGAGCCTGGGCTCTTCGACCGCGCAGGTAAAGGCGGACCTCGGTACCTTGGCTGGTTTGCTACACCTCCCGCACCTCACCTCAGCGTTACAATATGTCGGGAAGCGCGTCGTGAAACCGTCCGCCGGTAGTGACTTCCAGTGGCTCTTCGACCAGGCGCAGGACCACCAGCTCTGGGGTATACCGCCGCTGCCGCGGCGAGACGTGCGTCATGACCCCCTGGCGCCCGACGTCGCACTGCACCTCGCCGACGCGGTTGTGTACGCCCACTCTATCGTGCTGCGCGCACGATCTGGGTTCTTTGCTGCCTTCTTTGACGATCCCGAGTGGACCTCTGAGAGGGAGGACAATGCGGGAGTGATCGACGTCCAGATGAGACAATTCGAGTGGCGAGTCATGCAGTACGTACTGGCGTTTGTCTGTTTTGGCGACGAGACGTGGTTTGAGACGCTCGGTAAGTCGTATACTATCGGTTTCGTAACGCCTTTGACTAATTTTTCGGCAGAATTCCTGCACAATGTCGACGAATTACTCGAGTTCATGTTCCTTGTGATAGCTGTTGCGGTGAAGCCGTTCGCTTTTGTCCAGATCTCTTCAACGTTGTTGATTCATTCAACCAGAACGAACTCATCCTGACCCGGCTGGTCCTCCTATGTTCGCGTGTTGTACTCAAATATCTGAACGTTTACAACGCGTGTTACCTACTCACGGAGGCGATCCACTTCAACGCGACAGACCTGGCGGATCGCATCCAAAGTTACATGGCCGCCAACATGGAGATGCTACTCGAGTCGAGGATCCTCGACGACCTCGATACGCGCGTAGTGCGCAAGATGTCGGAGCACACGCGATCAGAGCAGGCTGCCCAGCTCCCCGTGTCTCGCTCCGACAAGCTGGGACGCGCAGCGCTGGAGAAGTACAAGGAGTGGCTCGCGTTGCAGGACATTCCCGGTCCTCTGGTACCCGCCCAGAAACTCTGGTCTGAGAAAGACTTACCCAGGATGTCGCCGCCTGGTTCGACCAAGAAGCCGGGGGCAGGGGGACGACAACAGCCAAGGCTGTATTCATATTCGCCGTCGGCGAGTCCGGGAGACGAGATTTTCGCAATGGACGATGCGGACGGGGAGCTGTCACTCAAACCGAACACGCTTCAGGCGAGCGGGAGTGAGGAAACGCTATTTTCGGTGACGGCCGCTGGGTCTCCTGTGAAACCGGGCTGGAGGAAGAGTCCTGCGGCGCCTCGGTGAGCAGTTTGTACGCTCATATTAGTTTTTATCTTACATTCGTGTAGCACGGACCTCAAGGAGATCATGGCGGAGGCGGAAAGCAGTAAGAGGCAGGTGCACACGCGGACGCTTGATGGCCGAGGTTCCAGCCCCTTTGCGAGCGCGTCCATGAATGCTCAGGTTACTCCGGGTGCGAGTCCGTCGCGACAGCAAGGGCTAACACGTGAACGCTGGCGATCCGACACTCCACCGACGCCCCGTCGTACGCCGTCGGACCTTATGATGACCGCAAGACCTGAGCCTCTTCCGGTGGGACCGATCCCAAGCCGTGTGGGCACGGCTGACCGAGCTCCTCTGGGTACCACGCTAGCGAGCCCCAGTCCTTCGCGACCGATCATGGGCTCCGTCATCATCCCCATGCGCCAAACGCCCATTGGATCTCCCTCGACGAGCGTTGGTGGCAGCTCGCGGAAACCCTCGTGCGTGCTTATATTCGTCTTGGTTTCGTTTGTAGGGTGACAACCGACTTTTGGTTCAGGCTTGGTGGTGCGTGGACGCTGCCTCCGGTGCAACCGATCGCCGCGCCGACGACGCTTTCGTTTGCGGAGATACAGAGGTTGCAAGAGATGCAGGGGACGACGTCGACAGCCAAGGTAAAGCGGTCGCTGCGGGATATTCAAGAGGAGGAGCGAGCGCGGCAGCAAGAGGCGGATTTCTTGAGATGGTGGGCTGCGGAGGAGGAACGGGTGCAGCTTGAGATGTCGGCGGTGGAGCGGGCAGGGGTAGCGGAAGGAGGTCCGGGGTCCGCTAGCCGACAGAACCAGAACAAGAAGAATAAAGCTGGTGGCAAGGCGAAGTCGCGCAAGGGCAAGGCAGTCCAGGAGGTACGATCGGAGGGTGGGTCGAGCATGGGAGCTAAGCAGCGGGAGTCGCGTGGTCATTAGAGTCTGAGCTCGATGATCCTGGACACTGACTTGAATATAGATGCTAGACTTATCGGTGGTAAGATATGATTCCAGAGGAGCGAGTGTTGTTATTTAATCCAGATACCACTACATGCTAGACCCATCTTAGATCTGAGTCTCTAGAGGTCAGACTTACTTATTGTGATGTACTGTACTCGTAGTAGAGTTGAGTGTATCCCGCACCCGAGTTGAACGGATTCCAGGCTGGCAGTAGCCAAATTTCGGGCCACTTCGTCTTCGCGGCGGAGTTGAAACGTTATATTGAGTGACGTTCCTGCCAGTCGGGAACAGCCGTTGCTGGGTTCCAAGGCTTGGAGAGATGAGTCAACTTGCAACAAATAGATCCGAGACACACTGTGTATTGTGCTAAAAGGCGTCTAGCAAAATGAGGTGTGTTGGACGGATTTGCACAGATCATATCATAGGCTATCTGAGGGGTAAAGACCGCGTATTACGTTATCGCCGAGCTCTGATTGCAAATACGAACAAGGGTCGTCTCGGCCCAACTTGAATCATTTGTTTGTTCAAACTCAAAACAGGCGTACGACTACTAGCCGAGGAGGGTCTGGACCTACACAACGTGCTCAGTTTCTCGAGAGCAGGTCCATCGGCGTCGAAGTCTTGAAGTGACTCAGTTTTCTTTTTTTTCTCCCCGAAAAGACATAATCTGAGCCTCCGAGTGACCTGGAGTGTCGGACCAGTAGCGCTGCCGAACAAGTTGACCTAGCCTAGTCACATTTGGGCGCCGCATATCCATGTTACGTTAGACTGAACGTAAGTAAGTAAGCGTTGAATGGATTTGAATATTGACGCTCTGCTAGATAAGGTTGGACTCGTTGGTGCAATTTTAGCGTTCGCCATTGGGGTCTCTGAGTCTCTGCTGGCTTTGTCCAGCTTGTTGTGGAGCAACACTGGTTCCCCTATTCGACCGATCAACTCCTGTTCCTCCCTTTAAATAATTCACTATAGCCTTTCATTTTATTGACTATCTCCGTCGGCGCCCCCCATGTCTGCCGACAGCGGTCCAGCTCTCCACGTCGCCATCTCCAGTTGTAAGCAGGCGTTTCGCTCGTCAAAGATCGAACGTATCGAGTTCTCACCCGTTCTCACTGCAGCGGTGTCGTTGGCGATCATGGTGGCGGATTTCTTATGTCTCATTCGCGACGAGGTGGTGGTTGTTTGGCCGTAAGCTCGCCCCACTCGTTGCACGCTTGCGCTCGTTGAATCATCTACGACTCTAGGAAGATTCGGTATTCTTGGTACGCACGGTTATACGTGCTTGCCAGGTACAGCGGGATGGCTAGTCAGATGTGGGTGGAACGTTTGCGTTGGCTGTCTTTATGTCGTCATGCAAGCATATGCTTTTCAGATTCAGCGTTTACTTCACTTTCCGGATGTACGGCGGAATCCGCACGTCACCTGCTGGATGTAGATTTTGGTTCGCTTATCAGGCGGTCGTCATCCAGCTCCTCCTCATATGTGCCGAAGGACTTTTTATGCATCGCAGTAAGTGCTCGCTGATGACCTGTTGTTCAAATACTGATCACAAGTCAATGAATAGTCTATGCTCTCTTCCTACGAAGTCGGATTATTTTGTTAATATTGATCATGTTTGCTTGTGGCCAGGCAGCGTCTATGGTAATCAGCGCACGCTTCACTCTGCCCAACGTCAGACATTCGGACACGTGCATCATCCGGAGTTCCCCGCCTGGGAACGCTTATTTTGGGTGAGACTGGACTTTTTGGGAGTGGATGTATGTATACTGAGGGCGGGCATGCACGATTTGGAACAGGGTGACGACTATGACGACACATCTTATAATACTCTTCATGACATTTTCCAGGTATCTCCATCTCCCAGCCAGATGGACACACCAAGGTATTGGGCGGGTGGTGATACGGGATTCTGCTCTATCCTTGTTGGCAATATCAAGTGAGGGTCTGCATTAACGTTGACATTCTTTCGCTGATGCTTGCCAGTTGTGATGTTGTTCCTGACGCTCTGTGCACTCGGAGTCATACGGCCCAGCATGAGCGGGAACATTACCTACTAGTGCGTGCAAGCCTGCATCGTAGATTGACGTTCCTTGTTCACCCTTCGGACCGACAGCTGGCTTGTGTGTGTTCTTTGGGTTTCTGTAGGTCGCCTTTTTTCTGTTGCAGCGTCATTTGTGTGACGAAGGGTTGGAAACGGTAGATTGGCAGAATCGTCATCAACCATGAAAAGCTATCTTGCGAAGAATCTGAAGGCGGAAACCCGTGGAAGGACGCACTCCAGATCACCTCGCTCATCGAGTTGGGGGAGATCAGCCAATTGTCGATAGAGCCGGGGAGCAGTATTCTACAGCCTGGCAAAAAACCACCTTGGAGCGAGACCACTTCGCGATCGTCCGTCTGGATGAGCGATGGTACTAGTACGGTAGGGGATTTGCCGGCCTTCGTTGCGCCTGCCCACGTTCGAGCGTCGAGATTTGAGGTGGCGTAGTCGCCTTTGAATGTACCATAAAGTATTGATGAGTCGTGCCTATGATATGCGTCAGCGTGCCGTGGTAATGTACAAATTACTAGCTGATAATTGACTTGCCATGTTTGGGATGGTCTCAACCTGCCAGAACTTGAACTGTTGGCATGATCACAAATATTCCGCTATGGCAACAACGATTCGCAGGTCAGCAGAGAACCGTTATCTGTGGGGGGCCACCCGATCAAACAGGAGGTGCGTTGTAGTTACTTCGAGTGCCCATTCTTTGCCACGCGAAACTTGAACAATTGAACAGATCGAGACTCTTTGGGCCGGAACGAACTTCAACTCGAATGAATCTCGGAATTGTGACCAGCCGAGCCCACCACCGGCGCCACATTTAATATCGATTCATTAATTTGGAACTTCCAGCAGCCGGCCTGGCGTCAAATGCATGGTCGACGTGCGAGTCGGGACGCTATAGAACCGGTGCAACAGCAAGTCGGGCGAAAGGAGCTTCAATTCGCACTGTGGTCGCTCGACGTTTTATCACGAGGTGACTGATACTGTCGTCGAAACCGCAGAACTGGGCCATCGCTACGGATACGGTGACGAAGGAGACACGTACTTTTGACTTCAAGGCCGGATCAAAATGGCCCGGGCATTGCTGTATGCGTCCAACTGGCATGTAATCCCGTTCTTGCCGCACGATTGGACAGCTTCGAAGATTCTTGGGTGCCAGTACTTGTTCCGGTGGTCGCGGGGGCAAGGAGAAGAACTGTCCAACTTGTCATCAAATTCGCTGATCATCGATGCAGAGTATTCCTTGATGGTTTGCCAGATGTGCCATCAAAGTTCTCCACACATGCCAGCTCCACAGAATATCGGGCATGCCGGGCACCAGGGCTCTATTTAACGATGACTCTTTGGTTGCTCGTTGATGGTACTATTCGTTCTTTCAAACTCCAGCGCACAGAGAAGGCATGGTCATCATCTCCTCGCACTCGAGCGATGGTCGCAACTCGCTCAGCGTCCGCGCTTCCGACCGCTCGGAACATGGTGCCGACGCGTCTGTCTCCCCCTCCACGGCGGCACCGTCTACCAAAGGCCCCAGGTTCTGGCTTATCTTCGGCTCAATGTGTGTTTGCCTCTTTCTCTCCGCCCTAGAGCTGTTGTCCGTCTCCACGGCACTCCCTACCATCTCGCATGCGCTACGAGCTTCCCAGTTTGTCTGGGTTGGTTCTGCGTACGCTCTCTCGTCGACCGCGTTCCTCCCGATGAGCGGTGGGCTCGCTCAAACGTTCGGCTGCCGGCCCGCCATTTTGATAGCAATAGGGCTTTTTGCAGTCGGCAGTGGCGTCTGTGGTGGTGCGAATAGCATGAACATGCTCATCGCAGGTCGAACCGTACAAGGCTTGGGAGGAGGAGGCATACAGTCTCTCACTGGCATCATCCTCGCCGATCTCGTTCCCTTACAGCAGCGTGGCATCTACACCGGGCTATTCGGGCTGTGAGGCTTAGTACCATGTTCCCGGGATGACAGTACTCAAGATTCTTCTAGCGTTTACTGCATCGCCGCATCGACGGGTCCAATAGTCGGAGGTAGCCTCGCTGCACGAGGTCACTGGCGTTGGCTGTTCTGTAAGCATGATGTTATTCGATCTCGACGATGTTAAGATGAACGCTGAGAGCACCAGTCCTCAACCTCCCCATCGCCTTCATTACATCCCTCTCCGTCATCTTCTTTTTGGATCTACCGACTCCACCTGGAAGTTGTCGAGCCAAATTCAATCGTATGGACTGGATGTGAGTTTGATTGTGGGCATGGTGCGAAGTTGGGATAGCTCACTAGTTTCCCACTGCCAATAGAGGAAACTTTCTCGTCATCGCTAGCACTGTCGCATACACGATCGGGTTGACATGGGGCGGTACTACAGCTCCGTGGGGTTCAGCCATAGTGCTCGTTCCCATCATTATTGGCCTACTCGGCCTCATTCTCTTCATCGCCTACGAGGCTACCGTTGCAACGCACCCGCTTGTATGTGGCATCTCCGCTTGCCTTTCTCGATTGCAGCGTCTGATGAGTGTGTCATCTTTGACACGCACTTCGTCTGTTAGGTGCCGATGGTGCTAATGACGAACGCAACAAGTATTAGTGGGTAAGGGCCTCATTTAGAGAGTTTTTTTTCGCTCCAACTCTGTCCCTGTCAGATATATTCAGACGTTCTGCATTGCACTCAACATGTTTGCCGTCATCTGTAAGTCAATCTTTTAAACGACGCCGCCATCGAGCCTCGCCCACCATACCCACAGATTTCTTCCCCGTCTACTTTCAAGCCTGCAAAGGCGTTTCGCCCGTTGTATCCGGGATCTACACTCTCGGCCTCTGCGCATTCGCGCCAGCGGCCATCCTCGTCGGTCTATCGGTGAAAGCGACAGGTCGGTACAGGCCCCAGATGTGGGCTGCCTGGGCGGTCGTGCTCATCGCCATGGGTCTGTTGAGCGCTCTCACGACAGACTCGGCATCGGATACGGTGGGAACGGGGATCGCAGCGTCAGTGGGGTACTTGGTTTTGCTTGGTCTCGGTACTGGGTACGTCTACTCCGTCCAGGCAATGACCATGGGTCCTGTAACATGGACTTGCTCGAGACCGAGGAATTTGAATGCTGACGAGGTCCCCCCTTTCCCCTCATTTCATTTTGCATCTAGGTCGCTCTACGCGACGACCATGTACCCAATCCAAGCACCGCTGTCTGCCACGCAAAACGCACCCGCCCTCGCGTGGATGTGGTTCCTCCGTTCATTTGCCGGCGTGAGTTCCGAACCTCCGTTCTAGCCGTTGGGTTGCGTGCTTTGTGGTCTCTATTGGATGATGACATCTATCCGTCTATTAGGTCTGGGGCGTCACAATCGGGAGCACCGTCCTCCAGAACGAGCTCTCAAAGATGCTTCCCGCGTCGTTCAGCGGCAGTAGTCAATTTGGCCCAACTAGCGCCACCATAGGTCCCTACGCGCTCATTCCTGAGCTAGCGGGACTTCCTCCCCACCTCAGGTCCGAGGTCCAAGCCGCATTCGCACGCAGTCTGGCGGTCTTGTGGCAGGTCTTGTTGGCAGTTTGCGCCGTCGGCGCCGTGGCGTCCTTATTCATGAGAGGACTTCCGCTTACTCCCGCACCTGATACAGCCTCGGGTTACCCAATCGAGCACGGAGACAAGGACCAGGGCCGAGCGGAAGGATAGGGGAGTTGTCGTGATCCCCTGCTAGTTAAATGTGTCACTGCTACCTTTCGGTTAATCCGCAGCTTGCAGTTCCTTGTGCTACTTATCCCAACACGGCCTGTGCCGAGAGACGACGAATGAATCAATGATCGTTGATAGGGAGGCGGCACCATACAGTTAGCACTCTACTTAGGCAGCACCGTCTCTGTCTCGCGCTCCATCCAAGTGAGATACCATGTCGGAAGCCACTCGGGCTGTATCATCCACTCTTTACCGTGATGGTGAAGCAGACAAGAACGACAAACTCAGTGGGCTAAACAGTCGACAATACTCGGATGCAGTGGCGGATAAGCTCCTTGGTTTGGTGGGCAGAACACTGCGTAGTTTGTGGTTGCCTCCTTCTGTACTAGGGGCACAGTGGTTCTCACATTCGTCACCTTTGTAGCGTCGATGGACGAGACTCCTTCCCGGCCCAAAGATAGCGATAGCATTGCTCTCTACGAGAGCGGTAACGAGACGACAGAACACTATGCGATGGCGGAATCCAGTCAGATGTGCTCGAGTAATCCCACTCAACAGTCGGACCTGTCTTTGAGCGTACAAGTTGCTGCCAACCGCGGGCTCAGCGCTCAACGTCAACGTGTTCAAGTGGAGTAATATCAAAGCATGCCTGTTCCTCTCCGGTTCCCTCGCCAGTGCAAACTGCGAGACAAAGTTGACTTGAATGAGATGTGACTGTTTTTCTTCTTCTTTTTGGTTTCGCGTTTCTTTTGACTTCATGGTATAACTACTAGCTTACTACCTGAGCATGTGAATGTTGGCCTGAAATGGGTGGCGCTTGGACCTTCGCAACATCGTGTTCGGTAATGTAATAATAACTTGTCACCAATCACACCAGGAAGAAGTACTACCCGACCCCAGAGCATTTCCACAGCCCGGCCGAGGGCCTTTCAACAAGCAGAACTCATGTGCAAATAAAAAACACTGGCATGTTACCGTATGTAGTACATATGTATCCAGCTTGCGTTTATAACCTGAGCATGTTATCGGTGTTCTGCCTAAGGCGGAGCAAGCTGTGCGAATCCAACTCGTGGTGATCGGCTGTCGAAATCAAACACGGTATAGAACTGCTGGAGGAAGATGGTTCCGATCGTCCAGAAATCTAGAAGTCGGGTTCACCGATCAGCATGGGAAGAGGACATGCTGAATAGAAGAATCTCACTGGTATTGGCATAAAAAGTCACGATTCCAGTCTTGCAACTGCGCGACCTATACACAGCCCGTCCCAGGTTGAGGACGTCGGGAGAGAGCGTAAACGGCCTTCCACCAATGGTAAAAGTCACGGTGGGAAAGCCCTTGCATGGGTCTACAGGGAGTCAACAAAAAATAGGACCAAACTCGATCAAAACTCACAGACGTAGAATTCATAACCATCCACCGTGAATATCCCACCGCCACCCGCAACGTGCAGATTATAAACATCCCCCTCAAGACCAACGATGTAGTTGGAACCAGTGTCAACGACAGCGAGTATATTGCTCAGAATTATCTCGTCATCAACTCGAATGTCATCTATCATCAGCTGCCAGAGAACCTGAAAGGGAAATCTCAGTATGCATCTATTATCTCCTGGCGTTTGGGCTCACCGGATGTGTTACAGGAGTATAGACGAGGGTTTCCTGAACATAAAGCGCTCTGTTCATACCACCGATGTACAGCTCGCCTCCAGATTTGATGAGCTTGAGTGAAAACACTGGTCGAGACAGCTTTCTTTCATTGAAGAGCGTGTGAAATAGAGGGCTCTGGCCGGAGAATACTGACAGAGACGGGAAAGCCAATCCCAATGTACCACCTGGACCAAACTGAGTTGCTTCCATACTTGAAGAGTATGTTGTTGCGGCACCGATGGTCTGAATGTCTGCCTATTCATCGGTCTGAAGTGATGATGTTCGCAAACATTAGTAAAAACTTACGGTAAAACCAGCGATGGTTACATTGTTCAAGTATTGTTTACCACTGGCAAATCTACCATCTGCAAATTTTAC
>JBBPOM010000809.1:542-17786 GCA_038091455.1 Leccinum uliginosum | reverse complement strand
CGAAGTTGTGAGATAGGTAATCGCCCATGGGGAATGCAATGGTAATGGTTAGAAGTAGCGCAAAGCGCTGCAAAGAGTACAACGAAGTGAAAAAGTGGAAAAGAGGGCGAAATCACCAGAAGTAACATATAGTCCTAGTTCCTAGGATAAAATTTACTATGCCAAGTCAGTTTGAAAGCTAACACTGAGGGCCTGCCTTGGATGAACTCCATCTGGCAGGAGAACACAAAAGTCTATGGTTTACCTTGGGAGATTTTAGTACACTACATTCTGCTCCTGACACACCTACTCTCAATGTGCCATCCCTGGACCACTCAAAGGGATCAAATTGTAACAATAGTTGCTCTCAATAGAACAACTGGGTACAAAAGAACTGGACCAAGAGGTGGAACATGAATAGTAGGTTTGACCAAGTGTTCACCTTATAAAGCCATAGTTCAGAACAAGAAAAACCCACAGAAGGTTTATCCTTGAGGTCTTTTGTATTCAACACTGTGATATCTGAATATTAATTAGCTGCCCACTTTGGAGAATTCCCAATTTGCAAATGTCATTCTCCTGCCTCTTGCACATGTCTCTTAGCCGAATCAGCCTTTAAAGAAGATGAAAACATGTTTCTAGTTCAGGAAGTCAAGGAGTTCCTTGATTCCTTGATTATCCAGACTTGACAGAGATACCGGAAGTCCGTGAACTGAGATACAAATACTTTGGAAGTAGAGCAGATAAAGCTGGAGAAGGACTAGACTGGTGAGTTGCACTTTATATACAAGACTTCAACTATTTTTTTCTAACTCACCTTCTAGATATCACTCGAGAAGGTGCCTCCCCTACCATGGATATCATAAGACCCTATCTGGTTGGGCTCCAGAAGGTCATCAAAATCCTAGCACGTTATCAAGATGTGAAGAGTGTGAAACAGCTTCAAGACCAGAGAGATAAGCTGGATGCTATGCTGGAAGCAGCCCAGAATGACGAGTCCAAGTGGGAAGAAGTGGAGAGTAAGCAAAGTATGAATCTGATCAATGACAAGAACACTGACTGGGGATGATGTCCACTATGATGCAGAGCTCTCAAAAGTTCTCAAAAATACACTGAAAAAGTTTCGGAGAAATATGTTCAGGAAGTTCAGCAACTAATTAAAACAGCTCTGGAAAACATAGAAGGAGAGGACAACAATTCCTGCATGGAACTTCCAAAAGGCCCTGGAAGAGACTTCGCTTGAACAGAGGGGTTCAACAGAATCTCTTTCCGGGCTTTTCAAAAAACATGGTCCAAGTTGGCTGGGCCTTCAAGATAAAAGAAACTTCCCTTTTTCCAGGAGTACGCTGACCCTGATGGTACCATTGAACCTTGGAGTAACAAAGGCAAGAAATGGTTGGCCTCAGAGACCAATACTCGGCCCGAGACTTGGTACAATCTCGCTCGCATCAACTCGTCGGTATTTACAGAATGCTGGAGAGAGCTTTTAACGGTGAACCAGTTTTGCTGATGGAGGGGTGGGAATCAGAAAGACCTTTCAAGTCATAGGATTTATCACATGCTCGGCCTACTATTGCCATTATTTTGAACAGAAGAATGAATTTCCTGGTAGTTTTGGTGGATTTTTGTTCTTATGCCTTTTTTTTTTCTGCCAGTTCAATTGAGATTGGGGACATCTTAGGTGATAAGAAATGGCAAGGAAAACAAAGAAACATTTCGAGCAACCCTTTCATCATAGTATGCCCGCAGCAGCCCCATAAACCTCCATTACCAGTAGACAAGAGCGATTGAGGATTCCTTAAGTGTCCAAGATGACGCTTTAAAATAACCTGTTCATGGATATGATTTGGAAAGTTGGAGATCAACCACAAAAGAGCAATTATTATTCATCTCGTGTCTCCACCTTGCCTTCATTATGGATGAGGCTGACACAGTGTGCAAATGGAACAAATTGCACAGTGCTGCATATTCCTCCAGCATGATTGCCATGACTGCTATCCCAGTCCTGACAAAATTACAGGTGAGATTGACTCACTTGTCCTTCCCATACCCTAACATCCCAGTAGGATTTGTGGATTATTGATCACCTCTTGGACTTAGCTACATGTGCAGAGAATGCAGAATTTGTCCAGATGACCCGGGAACTGAGCCATGCACAAGCCAGAGACTGGAAGACCAAATACGAATTGGAGAATGGAGCAGAACAACTCCACAAAATTCTTGCAGGATCCGAGGCCCATGACCCCCAAAGACGGAGCTCTATCCAAAGCTTCAGAAATATATTCCAATATTGAGAAATATTTTCTCTGGAAATGTAATCTGTCGTAGCTTAGATTCTATGGACAATGAAGGAAATAAGATATCTGGCCTGGCGACTTACTGCCAGCATATAATGCTCCTGGAACTACGAGAATGGGAGAAGCAAGTGCTAACCACTCAAGTGTCAATTGGTAGATGAGACCCCCCTCACCATAGTAGTAGGAATAGGAAAGGTGAGATAAAATGAGTTTTTTGTATATCTTTCTGTCCTCTACACATAAATCGCTCCTGTATTGTCAAGGAAGATCAAGCTTGATGGGTGTCTGGAAGGGGACTGAAAGCTCGGTGAAGAGTGACTTCAACCAGAGTCCCTCTTGAATGACGTGCGTGACGGCCATGTACTCCGCTTCAGTGGACGACAGAGCCACCGTAGCTTGCTTCTTCGACACGTGAGAGAGCAGCCCGCCTGCATAAAACCACGCGTATCCAGACACTGAGCGACGGCCCGACTCGTTCGCCCAACTTGCATCAGCATAACCGTGGAGCTCCGGGAGCGCGGTTTCACTGCCATAGCTGAGTCGATGGTTAAGGGTGCCTGCCAGATACCGCAGGACACGCTTTGCAGCAGCGAGGTTATGTGGAGCAGGCCTGGCATTGAATTGCGCAAGGGAATTGACTATGTAGGCGATGTCGGGGCGTGAGTTGACAGAAAGATAGATGAGTTCACCGATCAACTTGAGATAAGAGGAGCGGATGTCGGGAACGTCTGGGTAGGATGCTGCAGGATCTCCGAAGGGTGTTTTTGTATCAGCGGGGATATGCACAGGGTGACAAGTGCACAGCCCGTATTCCTGAAGCAAAAAGCTAATGTACTCGCCCTGATGCACCCATATCTGGCGCGTGTTCCGGTCGCGCTCGAATTGAACCCCGAGGTACTTCGACACCGGCCCCAAATCTTTAATCCCAAACCGCTCCGCAATTCTCTTCTTCACCCCCTCAAGAAATGGCCGGGAGCTTGAGACACCCATGCCATCATCAACGTGCCAACCAATTAGGCACACGACCTTTGATCCAGACTCATCTTCGCCATCATAACGAAAGAGTGCATGGTCAGACTCTAATCGGGTGAACCCAAGCTTTGACATAATTGCGCATATTTGTTTGTATCACTCGAGCGCCGACTGTTTGAGGCCATAGATGGAACGCAGCATGCGCCAGACGAGCCTGCGGAAGTCTCCCTTTTCGAATCCCTTTGGTTGTCACATATAGATTTCTTCCTTCAGAACTCCCCAGAGGAATGCCCTCTTGGCATCAAAGGTGTCGACCTCCCAGTTGTGCTGACAGGCAAGAATGACCAGGAGGCGGATGGAGGTGGGTTTGATGACTGGGGCAAAGGTGGCACTGTAGTCGACGCCGGGTACCTGAGAAAATCCCTGTGCAACGAGACGTGCCTTGTAGACCGAGCCACCCTTGTTATCCTCCTTAAACTCGAGAACCCATCGACATCCTATTGCCTTCCGGTCTTCCGGTAATTCAGCGAGCTCGAAGACATTCATTTCCCTCATCGTCTGTAGTTCCGTTTGCATCGCCGTGAGCCATTGAGCGTGATCTGGCTGGTCCATGGCCTCCTCATACGTTGCCGGGGGAATGGATGTGTCGTAGCCAGGTTCCGATGCACTTCTGATGGCAATGTGAGCTTGCTCCTCGATGATGTGGGCCTGTTCCTCGATAACAACTCCAGTTGTGAGGTCAGAGACGTTCCCGTTCTGTTCAATAGCTCGTAGTGAGTCGGCAATCACACTCTGAGTCACCCCCTCCGACGAGCTGGGAGCAACCTCGGAAGAGGAGGGAACAGGCTCGAGCGGTACTACACATCCTCGCCTACTACGAAGTTCCTCCAAGCGGACCTTTGCAGCGGCACGTTCTCGGGCATAAGCCTTGCCTACATCCGTCAAATGGTGAGCGCGGTCGGACCGACGAGGCATGGCAGGTGGGGGAGAGGAAACCGGCGGAGCAGCGACGGAGAGATCAGAGGGACCTGGCAAAGAGGGGACAGACACAGGCAAAGTGCCAGGAGCATGAGCGATTGAAGGAGGGGCTGTGGAATCGTCCTCGTCCTCGTCATCCTCAACATGGTGGGGCGAAGTAGGAAGCACCTCGTCAAAGACAACATCGGGTGAGTTGAAGAAGGTCCCGCTGACAGCGTCGCGAAGACGATAGCCCTTAGTGCCGTCGGGATAGCCGAGGAAGATGGCCCTGCGTGATTTCGGACCAAGTTTCGTCTGGAGTTCCGCAGGGATGTGAGCCCAGCAGCGTGACCCGAATACCCGGAGATGGGAAAGATCCGGCTTAACACCATTGACCATCTCATAGGGGGTTTTGCCCGGGGGTAAAGCGACAGACTCGGTGCGATTCCAGAGGTAAGCGGCAGTGAGAACAGCCTCACCCCAGAGTGTCAGAGGTAGACCAGCCGCCTCAAGCATGGCAAGGGAACGACCCTCGAGCGTGCGCATCGCCTGCTCTGCCTTACCATTCTGCTGGTGAGCATATGGCGCAGCAAGCTGCCGGACAATACCAGCAGCCGTAAGAGCCTCAGAAAAGGCAGCGCTGACAAATTCACCGCCGTTGTTGGAGCGAAAGACCTTGACAGTGCGCCCGGCGTGATTCTCCCAGCGGGCCCGAATGATCCTCCAGGCATCAAGCGCCTAGTCCTTGCTGGCGAGCAACTGGACGTTGAGGAGATGGGAATGGTCATCGAGGAAGATGATGAAGTACAGCTTGCTGTGGGGGGTACGAACGGGAAATGGACCGCAGAGATCGGAGTGCACGAGGTCGAGCATGTGCGCAGCGCGGGGGGACTTAGAAGGTGGATAGGCCTTACGAGGGTGTTTAGCAATGATGCATGCTTCACACATCGAGAGTGGTTTGGAGTTATCAATGTGCACACCAGTAGCGACGGTCGGAAGGCGCTTCACACAATCACCACCAGGGTGCCCCATTCGGGCATGCCACAGGTCCAGCGTTGCCGGGGTACGCGCCACCACAGAGATCTCCCTAGGTAGCGGGGTGCTGGAGGCACGGCGCGATGGGTGCAGAAAGCGAAGATTGATGTGGCAGAGGTTTCCGACAACTGGCAAACACCCAAGAGGGTCACCCTTGTAGGAGAGGTGGCAAGCGGCCGTGACGCCATCACAGGAGCCCCGGAATGTGCAATCCCACTGGCAGCCGCGCTGTAGCATCCGCCCGACAGAGAGCAGGTTAACGAGGGCACCGGGTGCATGAAGGCAATCATGCAGCGTGATGTGGTATGTGTCATTCCCGAGGTGTAGCTCCGCAACGCAGGTCCCCCTGCCGGTCGTTGTCAACGACCCATGATTGGCAGTTTTGATGGCCAGGCTGTCTTCCTCCCGGAAGTCCATGAACTAGGCGCGATTGAGAATAAGATGCGAAGTGCTACTGGAGTCCAAGAGCGTGTCCGAAGGAGGTGGAGAGGCCATTTCCGTGATGACGGCGCATGATAATTCGCGCTGACTTGGACCAGGGATCGGCGCGGCGGGGATAGTGCTAGTGGGTACGACAGCTGTAGCTACCTCCGGCTTAGAGCCCTTATTCCGAATCCATGCGGGCGCCCTACTCTCCATCCCTCCGCCCGGCCAGTAGCAGTGTTCCAGGTCATGATTGTCTGCACGTGGTAAGGTGGCACATGACGGGTTTGCGCACTTCACCCCCTTAGGGTTGTTGCGGTGCATTTTAAGTCCGGTAGTGGGGTTGATCCGGGAGGTCAACGCGCCTTGCACAGCTGCCACGTTGGCGTACTCTGAGCCAGGACCTGCAAGTTTGCGCATGCCAACAATAGCGTTTGCCTTCTCCGTGAACAACTTGGCAACGTCATCAAAGGTGAGGGAAGACAAGGTTGTGGACGTTGTGGACGTTGTGGAGGTCGCGGAGGTTGTGGAGGAGGCCTGGGGAGGGCCAGTAGATGCGCTAGGAGCCTGAGCGGTGGATGCGCTAGGAGCAACGGAAGCGCCGACCGAGGTGGTTGTGACGGTCGTGGAGGAGGTGGAGAGACGGTTCATTGTGAACTCTTTGAAGATTTTCCATTCGACGACGTCTGGGAGACCCTGTAGCAAATCAAAGATTGCTTCATCGTTGGAATAGGTAACTCCCATCTGGATGAATCGGCGTCTGGCGTCTTCGAAGACGCCAAGGTAGCGGAGCGCGTCATCAGCATCCTTCAACTTCTCCGACCAGAAGAGTGCACGGAGTTCATATTGGGAGAGGAGATTGTTTCGCGAGTAACGTTCTGATAGAATTGTCCATTGCGCTCGGGCCGTTTGACTTGCACTGAGTTGGCTGGCGACGACGGGTGAGATTTTGCAGTCGATCAGGGCCTTAGCCTGGACATCCTTTGCTAACCAGTTGAGAATGGCTTCCGTCTCGTCCTTTGTGATGGCCGAAGGGTCTTTGGGAGTAGGTAGAATGGAGGCGAGTTCTGTGAGATCCGAAGCGTCCGTTCCGCTACTGCAGTGGCTCCAGAGACGCTTGCCTTGAAGGGCTAATGTCATTTGTCCACGCCACCGCGGGTAGTTTTCCGCGCCTGTCAGCTCGCAAATATGATCATATTTTCCCATAGTTTGAAGTCCGTGTTTTTGCTCGAAATCTAGATGTCGCCGGTATGTGTTCTGCTTGGTCAGAACACAGGGCTCATAACCTGAGCGAAGCTAGATGATAGAGGAGCTAGGTACGCGATGTGAGTATCAAGATGTTCTATGGACGAATGATATCATACCTCAGCGACACGGAAAAGATGAAACGCTGAGGAAAAGCATCTAGTAGGGACGCGCGTACTTAAATGTAACAAAGGTTCAAGATAGCGGCTGCAGCTTGGCGATAGCGGCTGCGCAGATAGCGGCCGAGTGAGAAAGAAAGGAACAAGGAAGTCTAAACGACGTCTAAAGTAAGGAAGACGAAGACTAACAAAGAAAGTCTAATACAGATGTGTCTTCAGTTTTTCCCTTAATCCATACTGATTTATTTGCTTAGAACTTTTACATTGAAATCCGCCTTGGACTGCTGCACTCTCGTATGAATCCTCATTCTACCAGAGAAAGTTGGCAAAAACCCAAAACTCTCAAAGAATAGAGTAAAATCGCATCCACCAAACTGGATATCCTTGGAAAGATAGTCCACCATCACCTGAATAAGGACAATGTGTCGCCATCTTGACTCAACTGCCCCTGTGGTGGTTCAGGATCCTGACCTTGCAAAATGCGATCGCATAGTCATCTTCTCAGCTTTTCCTTCTTCCAATGCTGTAATACCTGTTCATCTACAGTCATCTCTTTCTCAACTTGACTCACCATATCTATCTAGGTGTTGGCTCTATGTGGTGTAGGGACTGTGGAGTTGCACAGAAAAATCACTCAAAATAAAAGGAAGTCAATTCTAAAGGAATTCAGATTATCTAGTTGTCAATCTGGCCCTTGTATTTTGATACTCTGTCCATGGTTGGAGCTGTCAGATTCAACCTTGCATGTGCTAACATTATGATCATTGCTGTGGGCCACTCTTCTTTCTAACCTGTTTATATCATTTTTACATTTTTTTTGGCACACAGGACACCTTAATAATTATGGTCAGTCCTTGATGATGAACAATTATGTGATTATATATATAGATTTCCTCAAAAGAAACAAGTTCACTTCTACCGGCTTGTTGCTCGTGGGACCCAGGATGTTTTCTTCAACAATATTGCATTTGACAAAGGTTTACTTCATCTCGCCTTTGTATCTTCTGTGGGTACTTCAACTTGGAAACATGCCACACCTGCCTCTCCACCTAAGCACTCTGAAGCAAAATCCAAGAAGGCCAGGAAAGGCAAGGCAAGAGAAATATCTGAACTTTCGGAACCAGTGAACAATACAACCTCAGATTCTACTACTGTTCACGATAACCCATCCATCCAAGTCTCTTATTCCACTATCATTCCAAATACCTCTCTACTACCTGCACAAAGTTGACTTCCACCTTCCACTCAGCCTTCTTCTTCACCTGTCATATCTTCACCACAATCATCATCTCTGTCTTACTCTAGTCTATTTGGAGGCCAGGATGCCAGTGGTGAGGGAGACATTTGAAATGATTTTGATGCAAAACATCTGGTACAGGTTATGGAACGGGATCATAGCTTCGAGAAGGAACCAAGATCAGAAGATGCGGAAGAATTTATTTTCAAAGATATCCATTTTTCTTCACCTTTCCTTGATCCTCCAAGCTGCCCCTCATCTCCATAGTGCAATCCCTCATCATCTCCACCATCACAGGAACTTTTACTTCATAAGACCAAGGCATCTGTGAATCCAAGTGTTCGGACATGCCAACCTACCCGCCAATTGAGGATGGAAAATGCTTTCTCTAGTTCCCACTATTCTCAAACTGTAGAGGAGATTCAAATCAGGAAAATTTTCAAGCTGTTATTCCTGGATATATATGATAAATAAACAACACCATGATTTATTCAAATAATCAAATATAATTCCTTAAATGATATTGTCAGAATGATACTCAATTATTCATTTTTAGCATTTATGATGCAAACATGATCACTGGCTATCTTGATATATACTTTCAGGCATACATTACTTCTATTGATCATGTATATGGTTTTCTACTAGGGCACTGATCTAGCTGTTACTTCTGGTGATTTCGCCCTCTTTTCGTCTTTTCACTTCTTTGTACTCTTTGCAGCGCTTTGCGCTGCTTCTAACTATTACCATTCCATTTCCCATGGGCGATTACCTATCTTACAACTTCGCTCGACGTTCTAGCGCCTTGTAGTCGCTCTACACTTCTTTTCTTCAAGTTGTCATTACTTTCCCACTATTGTGGCTGATTGTGGCTGCTAGTTGTTTACCAGTATTTACAGCCACTCGACTCAAACCTCGGAGTCCACAGTGTGTTCTGTTTCCTTTGGTTACTCACAGTGAACTCCAGGTCTGTAGCTCGCTTTACTTCGCTCAATATCATCTTTGGTTACTCACAGTGAACTCCAGTGTGACCTAGAGTCCCTATTCAGTGGTTATCCCACACCCACAAGCTTTCTGTGCTTATCACTAGCATACTCAGCATATTATCGGAATGGCATATAAGATATAACTTAAATTTGTCTTTGAAAGACCTTTCCTGGCATTACCAATAGGATATCAGGATAATAATCACATATAAATGTCAGTCATCTTGCTTGGACATTGATCTAGCATGATCAGCATATTACCAGAATGGTATGTAAGATATAAATTAAATCTACTATGACGAAACTCTCCCTCAGGCTCTCGGAGCATAACTGGCTGGCTAACGTGAGTGGTGGGAGCACTCAGCACAACTGGTCAGCTAACATGACGACGAGTGGTGGAACAAATCGAGTGCCTGAGCACAGACTGCCAGTGCTCGTCGATGGCAAACTATGCCGTGAGGTGGTAGTAGTATGGTGGCACGGTGGTATCAGATGCTAGTAAGGGAAACAACGGACCAACAACGAGTAAAGATCTGGCAGTGCTCACCTTCCATTGTAACGGAAGGCACCAAGACTTGGACTCAAAGAGTTGACCGATGACTTATGAAGCGATAAGAACACCTGCCTGGCAGGTCTGTTCATGGTAGTACTGGTTTCTATCCCCGGAAGATGAGCACTCGATGACGACCTTTATACCTTATGTCTGGCCTTACCTTGTACCTACCGCTATCTAACCCATTCAACGACTCAGATGCCATCATGTGGCCACACTCAATGGATACTCACCCCAATCTAAAATGAATATTACGCATATACACGTCTTCAGGATGTAATAGTAATCACAGCATACGTGATGCCGCCAAAGTGGACCTGCAGTATCGAATTCTCAGTTCAGTCCAATGCAAAGAATCACGAACACATCTCTGTTCTCAATTCCCTTGCCAGTTATCTTACGGGCAGATTCACAACCAGCACAACGCCGCCGACGTGAACTGAAATGTATCGGATTCTTAGTTCCTAATAGTTCAACGAAATTAATCACCTAGTGTCACTCGTCCGTTCTCAATTTCCATGCCCAGTTTCTCAGGAGCAGATTCTTTTGAAAGTTCGACTCAGAATGTAATAGAATTCACAGTTAACCGTGTGCAATGCCGCCAAGTTCACCATGGGAGTTGACTAGTAACGGATTCTTAGTTCTCAAGTATTCCAATGAAATGAATCACCTACACTTCTAAATTCTAATTCCCAAGCCCAGTTTCCCACGGGCAGAGTTCGCCTCCCCAAACTATTCAAATTCTGAAAGTTCAGTGAAATCTGCATACGAGAGCCGAGTCCGGATGGGCATAGGCAACCTCCATTTGGGATAGTCTCAGAAGAAAAGTATCGTAAAGACCCTTAACTTCTTTTACGTCGAGATTTTGAGGGCTCTGAACCGTTGAGCCTGAGGTAATAAGAAGCAGGGCGCAATGTCACCAACATAGGACCTAACTACTAATATCGGATTGTTAGTTCTCAGGATCCAACAAAATGAACCATCTACACTTCTCTGACCTAATTCCCGCGCCCAGTTTCTCACGAGCAAATTCACATCCTCCTAAACCTTTTAGTGTGGTGCTAACAAACGACAAATGACAACAAACGTAGCACACCTCGATTACGACTATGTCGTGCTCTCACCTGCCACATGACCAAAACTGCATTGACAGCCCATGGGACAATGAGGCAGGGCTTGTCATGATATATAACGACCGTGTGCGTGAGGAGAAAACAGCATCGAAGGAGGATCAGCGCATGTGGCCATCAGTGTGATCTGTGGAAAGTTGGTCAATGTTGATGGGGCTACCGACTGAGTGAGCAAGTAGTTACACACCGGAGAATGTGGTACGAGGTCGTGACGGGGCCTAAAGTGTCTCGAATACTACAAGTTAGATAACAGAACGTGTATGAAAGAGTTAACGTACGATTCGATACTGATTGCGACGATGGTACGAGGTGGTGACAGGGCGACAAAAGAGGCAGAGAACAGAAGAGCTGGAGAAAGGGGAAGGGAGAAACGGCAGACCCTCCAGGAGTCTTCAACCCCACTGACGCTCGATACAAGGTGGCGACGGGGCGACTCGATGGACACAAAGTCCAGGAGAGTTCTCGGGTCGACGCGAAGTCAGACCACGGAGAGGAGTGAGGGGCACGAAGCCACCTCAAGGGGGAGGAGATCCAGGAAGCATCCAAGTGCTCGCTGTTGAGCGAGGTCACCCATCGTGCTCGCTGTTGAACAAGGTCACGAGAAACTAGTCACTGCCGAGCGGATCCTGAAAACTCTGCCCGGCGTGAGCGTGAGTGGGTGTGGAGGGATTCCACTGAGTGATTATGATTAGGTAAGTTTGATTTTCCGATTACTTTAATGGTAGAGTACCCTGTCCACCACAGCCACCACCACCACTTCTTTTCTTTCGATCTTCGATCCTAACTTCAAACTTCTCGACAAGCCTCTTGTGAATCTCATTCAACGGTGAGCAAGTCGATGCACATCGGTGACCTTGCTCAATAGCGAGCACGTGGACGATTCCCGGGACCCGGATTTCCTCCCCCTTGAGTTGGCTTCGCGCTCCTCGCCCCTCTCTCTGACTTCGCGTCGACCCGAGGACTCTCTTGGACTTTGTGTCCATCGAGTCGCCCCGTCGCCACCTCGTATCGAGCATCAGTGGGGTTAAAGACTCCTGGAGGGCCTACCGTTTTCCCCTTCCACCCATCCCTTCCGCCCGCTTCTGTTGTTCCCCGCCTCTTCTGTCGCCCCATCACCACCTCGTACCACCTTCACCAATCTCACCATCCCTTCCACCCGCCATGTTTCCCAATTTTCCTGACTTACTACTATACTGAACAGTGTGTAACTACTTGCTCACTCAGTCGGTAGCCCCACTAACAGTTCTGATACCCAGATCACACTGATGGCCACCGCTCTGACGTATTATACGGCGCAAGATTGTCCTGACGACCGTAAGAATCCATTACAGTTTTAATATTAACATTGTTACTAACTGCATGGACGATAGCTGCTTTGACCTGTATGGATGCGCTGGCAATAGGATGTACTAGCAATGGTATCCAAATCATTTCGATGCTGAACATGACGTTCGTACCCGAGCCACACCTTGGCGTAGAAGAACTCCGCATCCGTGCCGATGGTCGCTTGGGGCCAGCGGATTGTTTCCAGTGGCTGCAACTGTACTGCAAAGAGTACGAGTATGCTGTTTGCATCCGCCGCAAAGAATTCCATGCGTTGCCTGACCCTCTTGGCTGGGCATGGTACACTCCCTCACTGGCAGATTTCGAGGAGTGCAGCACGGTACAAGGAAGGGGCAAGCTCGTCGCATCCAAGGCAGCTGGCGTCGCGTCTCTCCACTCATTGGCTGCAAAGCGCTACGATCCATGGAAGTCTAAATGGGGCGAGAAGAAAAATATAGCATTTAAGTGGATCCAAGACCTCAAGCATACACTCGACCTCCTCTCCAACCAGTTTCTCTTTTTCTGGGACATCATCATATTGGTCGCACAAGCTCAACGTTCATTCCTCGATATCTATGCTTTCCTCGATTTCATCGAAGTCGTCAATCCTCTCCGTGGTTATCCCTCCGTTGTCACACCACCAGTTCACAATGACTGGATGGGTGGTTTCACCACAGAGTCATCTGTATGTAACGAGCTCTTCACAGCGGGCGTTCCCGGGCCTGTCTGGCTCGTTAGAGCTGATCACTAAATTACCCCCTGGACAATCATCAAGACCCCCGTCCGATTTACCTTCCGCAATGGCATCATGCGGGCACTCTACTCCGAGAGGGGAAGAATTATTCTGAACCCTCCATTGTTGCATTCGGGTTCTGGAGGCCTCGTGCGCCATTTCAATTCCCGTCGACTATACTCCCCGGATTATCGCTGGGTCAGATGCCGCCCTCCCAGGTGAAATCTCAAGTCAGAAAAGCGCCGACATACACTCAGACGAGGAAGAAGGCGAAGACAGCGCAGGCGAACATCTCCCACCCTGGTATGTTTGTAATATTATCAATGAAAGGCTCCATCAGCTCACTGAATGCCAGGTGGAAATCGTTCCCATGACAAATGGGAAGATCCGGCTGTTGCTGAAATTCCAGAACAGCTGAACATGTGGCTAACTGCCATGCAACGAACCGCCAGAGAACCCAAACCAGCCACCGTGAGCGATGTCAATATTGGGTACCGTGTCCCTGAGCCCACTCTGCTCATCTCACCCCAAAACGTGGAGAGGCATCAAACATACCTCACAAACTGGCTTTCCATACAACATGCCTGGCTGACACGCATCCACGATGACCTGCCTCGGCATTTCCCCTCCCCGCAAATGTGGTGAGACTTCCTAGGCCGGAGCTCTTCTTCACAGACAGTCAGTGTGGGTGGCGTTGAAACCCAAGCACAAGCCACTAAAAAGGCAGGACTAGAAGTATTTGCTGAATGCACCATGCTGACCTTGGGATCGGAATGGGGTCCCAAGGACAAGGTAACCTGGCAGGAGGAAGAAATCGCTGTCAAGCCAATCCCCCTTCCCGTCTCATCTGTGCAATTCTCTGGGAGTTATATGAGATTGGATTTCACATGGAGTTACACGCCCTCAACCAGGCAGTCGTCCCTCACCTTTGGCAGAAGCATCGTGCTCTGCGGATTGAGATGTTCGACTGCATGTTCCCTGCCATATGCGGCATAGTGTTTTGGAATGCATCTGTCCCCAAGAAATCAGGGACCTTGGGGCTGGTGGACGCAGTCCATGATAACGAAGATTTTCTTCATCGTTGGTGTGTTCTTCTCGCTACTTGGCTGGACGTCCCCCCCTGCTTGAAAAATACACCCTACTTCACTACTGCCGACGAGCAATGCGCTTGGCTGCACAATCAGGCGTCTCAGGTGTGTTTCTTTTATGTCAAGATGTTTTACAAGTACTTCGGAAGACCCCCTCTTGTCACACCGATTTCCGCTGGACTACCATTCATAGTTGTTTTCATTTCCCCCCTACTCCTCTTCCTAACGCATTCGTAACCCATAATGTACATCGTTGAAAATGTTCGAACTCAGGATACTTGACACGACAAAAATAAATTATTCACCTTGCGTCAATACTATTGGTTCCAAATCGGATAAAGAGACAAGTAACTGACCTTTCCGTGTGCCGGGCCAGGCACCCCGGCCATGCTTTGCCAGACATCCCCGCGGCTGGTTTGATTTAACATAAATTATTCCGATTATCTATACATAATTTTGATAATCTGTTAAGTAAGTACTATGTCACAGTTGTGGCTAGCCTAATTTTGCGTGGGAATGTTACACGGCAGTTAGCATTCACGAGTCATGATTAAGTAAGTTAATTTTGAGTTTACCTGTATGTACATATACATACTTACCCAATCCCAATCCATCTCTCTGCCACAGCCACAACGACGACTAGTTTCTTGTGACCTCGTTCAACAGCAAGCACGTCGACGCGCATCGGTGACCTCGCTCAATAGCAAGCACTTGGACGGTTCCTGGATCTCCTCCCCCTTGAGGTGGCTTCGTGCCCCTCACTCCTCTCGTGGTCTGACTTCGTGTCGACCCGAGAACTCTCCTGGACTTTGTGTCCATCGAGTCGCCCCGTCGCCACCTTGTATCGAGCGTCAGTGGGGTTGAAGACTCCTGGAGGGTCTGCCATTTCTCCCTTCCCCTTTCTCCAGCTCTTCTGTTCTCTGCCTCTTTTGTCGCCCCATCACCACGTCATACCATCGTCACAATCAGTATCGAATCGTGCGTCTGTTAACTCGTTCATCCAGGTTCTGTTATCTAACTTGTAGCATCTATTCGAGACACTTTAGGTTCCATCACTACCTCATACCACATTCTCCAATCTCTGCTTCGCGCCCCTCGCCCCTTGTGGTCTGACTTCGCGTCGATCCGAGAACTCTCCTGGACTTTGTGTCCATCGAGTCGCCCCATCGCTATATCTAGTGTCAGTGGGGTTGAAGACTCTTGAAGGGTCTGCTGTTTCCCCCCCCCCCTTTCTCCAGCTCTTCTGTTCTCTGCCTCTTTTGTTGCTCCGTCACCACGTTGTACCATCGTCGCAATCAGTATCGAATCGTGCGTCCGTAACTCTTTCATCCAGGTTCTGCTATCTAACATGTAGCATCTAGTCGAGACACTTTAGGCCCCTCACTACCTCGTACCACATTTTCCAATCTCTCCATCCTTCCACTCGCTACGTCTATTTTCTGTTCACTTTTTATATGTAGGTTCTGGCAGACTATCTAACTTGTAGTATTTAGTCGACATACTTTGGCATCGTGATGATGTAATATTTTCCTGCTCCTACAGTTATCAGTGATGTAGATTGCCTTAACAACTCATCTGTGGTACTCACACATGGCATACCCTGCACCCTGACGTTGAACTTCGCACAATTCCCACCAGGACGCTCTCTGACACATAGTCACCGACCCAGGCTCTGAACGTCGCGTGTTACACAGTATGTGCTATTCAAGCTTCGGACACGCCAACTATTCACCATTGCGGTCTCCGTCACGGCTGTGAATATGTTACTGAACGAGGCGTTTGGACTTCTGCGGACGGTCCGTGATCCACCTTTTCTGATAGTGTTGTCGGTTACCACTTCAAAAATTGGTGATTAATGCCTTCCACCCATCTATCTGTATGTAGAAAACTTACCTTTGCTTGTTTCCATTGCACTATGCCGCTGTCAAGTTTTTGCACCAAGTTATATTTTCAACTTATATATTATGGTGCCACGCGAGTTGACCAAAAGTCTCGCTAAAGAGCTCGTGCGCAATGACAACAACTGAGCGAGATCCACCCCCAGCCACCGCAGTCCGACGAAGATACTGATCAACCAGAGGATGAGCTGCCACTGAAAGACCTGGACACGGCATCCGGGTCATGACCGCCACTGGAATTGAATGATTGGAATTGCCCACAGCCTGAGAATCTGACTTGCGCAACATCAAGACATTGAGCTGCTTGGTCCATTGCATAATGGTGGGCATGCCTGCAGACGGCGTGGGCTTGAGGGAGTCACATTGTTTATCAACATGGTTGCAGAACCTTGATATGTCATAGGGCTCTTTGACTTTGAGAACACGACCACACTTGGAATGTCACACAGTCTGGCAATCCTCTCCTACCACAGCATTTTCATCTAGCTCGAGAATTCGGGTTTTCCAGCGAGCAAACTTTTTGGGTTGCGCTACAAATGTTCCTTCATGAACGGCTGCACGTTGTGCACGAGCATGAGAAGCTGAGCGACTTAACCCCACAACACCGCCACTGTGACTGATGCTTTCTTTGACCGACTGTTTCATCTTCTTCGCCACCTTCAACGCTTGCTTTCCCCTTGGGCCTTTTCCCAAATAGCCACTAATATCCGAGTCCATGTGACTGTCCAATTCGGAACTTGGATTGGAAACGAGCGATACCATAGACGAGGTTCGCTTTTGGCTGTTTTTTGAAATCAACCACTGCCGGAGATCAGTTTGACCTGGGCCGCCACTGGCACATGCAAGAGTATGCTTCGGAGGTTCCACCGTGACGGATATGGATTTGACATTGGTATTGGGAGTATGATTGGGTTGATCAGAGTCGCGATTTAGATGACTCGGATGCCGTCCTTCAGGTGCGTCGTGCCACTTGGAAGAAACACACTGATTATGGGGGCGTATAAAGAAGTCCTATGGGACATTCTCTTGGGCGCAGACCGAGGGTTTCTCGAAGTAGGGAATAAAAGAACTCTAGTAGAAAACTTACTAGGAATATTGAGTCGAAGTGTGAGCTAAGACAAGAGGTTTCAATCACTGATTGAGTGTGAAAGCGACCTGATATTCAAGGGTCAGGCTTAGGCCCTTATATACTACAATAGGTATTTGTACATATTGTGAAAAGGAATGTTCGAAGAACATTCTAGAATATCATGTAGTAAGAAGTTCTAG
>JBBPOM010000808.1:0-17840 GCA_038091455.1 Leccinum uliginosum | reverse complement strand
TCGCCCCCCCCCCCCCCCCCCCCCCACCTGCAGAGCTCATCCAAAGTGCGACGACCCCGACGTTGGTGCAATGCTCTCTGTGAACAACAACAAGGGATCGTACGGCCCGAGACAGCATGGATCGAGTATGCCTCCTTCATCAGTTATCTGACAGCCTCCGTCCACGAGCAGCTTCAGGTCTGCCGCAAATGCTGCTGCCCATGCGCAGAGCTCGCAACCTCCCATTGGGTTGCCATCTTGGAGCGTTCAGGAGAAAGAATGCAGGGAATTGTCAAGTACTTCTCTTACTTCAGACCGAAGCACCCTCTCTCCGCGGTCATTGATGTCGGATCACAACCCGTTCGTGAACCACGGGCACACCCAAGGCCCATCTTCCACTCTTTCTGCCCAGGTTATAGATCAGAACGGCGGAGTGACGGATCCCGCTGTCATCCATGCTATTACACAGACAATGATTGGGGAATTCCTATACAAGTACACAAGGCGCACGATTGGGAAGGGGCACGGAGAAAGGCGGCACAAGCGATTCTTTTGGGTACATCCCTACACCAAGACATTGTACTGGAGCTCCGCCAATCCCGGCTCGTCGAACGTATCAGAGTCGAGCGCCAAGAGTGGTAAGCCCGTTTTCGCGTACGCCGTGATGGCTTGGCTAGGATGAGACTGACGTGCTCCGTTCGCAGCTGACATCGAAGGCGTTCGTTCCGTTTTGGATCCCGACCCCATGCCACCTTGTATCAATATACTGTGGTGATCTCGACGGCTCAACTGAAAATGAAGATCACTGAACCTACGAAGGAGCGCCACAATATTTGGCTAAATGTGGGCCATCTCAGCAGCAGCGGAATACTATCTTTGATGGGCCGCCCCCCGAGAGCCCAGCCCAGGCCCCCCACCTGGTCGTTTGCAGAAGTGATGTCAGGGAACGGATAGGAAGACAAAGAGCTTGAGTGTGAGCTGCACGGTGAAATGTGGCCCGATGAGGAATGTGTGTGTGTGCTGTCTCGATGGATGGCATACAGTCGGTTATTCGGAGTACCAGCACCAGCATCGTGATTTGACGCTCGCGCATGGGGAGCACACACTCTCGTTAGCTTAGAAATCCAATTCAATGTATATAATGGGGCCACTGGGACCGGCGCAGCTACGTGATGCTAAAAAAAAATAACAAATCTTGTATTTTCAAATGCCTTCTTGTTTCTCTTGGGCTAAAATTATATTCATACTATCTTATACTGAATGTCTAAGTGTACATTTGTGTTCTCAGTACTCACTACTAAGTTGATATGCAATTTTGGTTCTAATTCACTGATATTTGTGAGGTACATTGATTGGCTAACATACTGATATAATGATTATTTGACTGAATGACATGGATGGGTATGTGACTCAGTAATTGACAAACTGATGTACTGATGGGTATCTGACTGACTGACTGACTGACAGATATGCACTCATTGGTACTGATATAATGATTATCTAACTGGGCTGAACTGACTGACTAACTAACCTGCTGAATAGAATACTGATCTGACTCATTTGAATCACTGACTAGCTTATGTGCTGATTGAATAGTTGTCTGACTGAATGATGGTCTAGAATACTGATACCACCATTATCTTATAGAACTGAACTGACTGACTAACATACTAACTGGTTGAATGGTTACCTGATTGACTGATTGACTAACACAATGATATAATGATTACCTGACTGAGCTTGACCAGCTAGTTGACTAGTGTGCTGAATAGAAGGATTATCTTACTGGACTGAACTAACTAAGGCACTTGAATACTGACACAATGGTTATCTGACTGTACTGAATAAACTTACTAACTCAAATAATTATATAATGATTTGTCTGATTTGACTGGAGTGACTGACAAACCTTCTGCCTGGTGAGGTGCTTTGCTGCTGTCAGGCAGGCAGTTAAATCAGTTCAGTCAGTTGATGTCAGTAGTATGAGAAAGAATTTCAGACAGTCAGAAAAAATGTAGGTTTGCTGATGCAGTAGGTGAACGACTAATACATCACTCATGCTTGTTGATGCTGTCCAGATTCACAGGGACTGTTATATATCACGCGTTCTCAGTAGGTGATATATAACCCGTGCTGGTATATGCATTATTTGACTCACGGATCACGGACCTTCACGTGCCTTGACTGATACATTAGTGATGCTTGTTGGCACTGTCCGGATTCACAGGGACTGTTAATATTGACATTGTGCTCATAATGATATATCATTTAAGCTAGTTGTTTGATACATTGATTATAAGTCCCGTGTGTAGCGGCCAAACAGTGATGTGATACATTGCGGGCGCCACTTATTCACAATCACCAGACTGAACAATGACTGATATATAATTGATGTATTGCAAGCTAAAGTCACCACTCGACGCCATTATTTTACCACATTGTCATTCTAGTAGACCATTCGACAACCAACGGCACTTATTTAGTGGTCTTTTTCTTCCTGATAATCTTATCAGCAAGTTTTCGAAGTGTATCATCGACTACTCACTTCGCTTTTTTGGTTTCATCACCAATTTCATTAGCTTCCTCATTCCGCTTTGATGGTTGACGCTTTCGTTTGTTGGTCGGAGGGGACTTGGTCGAGACCGGAGGCAGGGACGGAAGGGCAGTATGATTGGATCCCACAGAAGGTGGCCCGTCAGGCTGGACAAACGTGATGTTCAAGTTGACCTCTGGAGCCCGAAGTGGCAGGGCGTTTTGGGTAGTAGCCGATGACAGACTTAGCGGGACCAGAGGCAAGGTGGGAGGGGCAGGATTTAATCCCGCAGCAGTTGGGACGGGAAGCGGGGTGACCGGAGGCACGGTAGGAAGGACAGGATTTAATCCCGCAGTAGGCGGGAACTCAGGCTGGGGAAGCGCGGTGACTGGAGGAAAGATAGGAAGGACAGGATTTAATCCCAGAGAAGGCGGGAGAAGCGTGGCGTTGAGCTCCGGAACCAGAGTCGGCGTCACGGTGTTCAAGTTCAAGTTGGCGCTGGCGGCAGACAGAGGCGGGGCAAACGGCCCCGGTGTGTTGAGTTCCACGGGAAGTGACGGTGCAGTGACCGGAGGCAAGGTAGGAAGGGTTGGCGCAGGGACCTCCGTGTTGAGTTCCACGGGAAGTGACGGTGCAGTGACCGGAGGCAAGGTGGGAAGGGTTGGCGCAGGGACCTCCGTGTTGAGTTCCACAGGAAGTGACGGTGCGGTGACTGGAGGCAAGGTGGGAAAGGTTGGCGCTGGGACCTCAGGCTGGGCCAGCGTGACATTGAGTTCCGGAAGAAGCTGTGTCGAATCTGAATCAGGCCCAGGGTACTTTCTTAAGAAGTCTTCAAGAGGTGAAAGGCTCGCCGGATCCCCGAAGTTGTACTCGAAGTTGTGCTCAGTGCCGTTCACAGAGTTCGAATCCAATGACTCGGACAGGTCTGGCCATCGCTCCAGGTTAGGATTATTCAGCATGTCGTCCAGCCTGAGTGCCTTTTCATCTCCATTTGTCACCCGTTGAAGACGTGGGTGCTTATCACCTGATTCTGATCCAGGTTCGGGCTCACCCGCCGTAACCGAGTCTCTAGCGTCGGACCCCGGCGACTTGCGGAGATTCTCTTCAGCCACTGGCACTACAGCAGCATCGCCTCTGGAGGTCGACCGTGACGCTGAAGTCAAAAAACATCAATAACCAATTGGTATGTGACTTGCGATGAACGGCTTACCTGATACTCTCTCAATGAAACTCTGGTACGGTGCCATGATCCCGGAGCGAAAGGCAGGATGAGCCTGATCAAACGAGTGTCCAAGGTCGTTTTTCCCCACATGCAGACTAAACGCTTCAATCTTGCCTCCTGACTCAGGGATCGGCCCCCCCATCAGCACCGAGAACGACCAACCTGTCAACTCCTGCAAGCCCTGGAAGAACTGGCTCATTGTTGGGGCCACTCGGTCAATATAGCTGCATATTTCGTAAGTTCGTCGTCCTCACGCTCGGTCTGAACACTCACTATTGTGTGCTTTTGGTCGCTTTATTTTTCTCGGCTCTCCGTTTATTGTTTTCCATCACCATTTCTTTCCTCCGCTCCTCAACCGCCAATTTGATCTCGGGAGACTCGTTCTCAAAGATCTGCCTGCTCTTCGCCATTATTCTAGTGATATTACCCTCCTTCGGCAACTCCCCGGCAGCAGCAGCGATGACGATGTCCTTCCGGACATCCTCGGCGCCTGTCACCTGCGGCTTCACCCTGTCGTCGTAGTACATATTGAGGTAAGCCTCCACCATCTGTGGCTTTCGGGAACGTGTTTCCTGAGGCTGCATAATGTCCGAAATGAGCGCCGTGGAGGTCCTCGTGTCGGCGTTCTTCGCTTGTCGAGCCTTCTTGCCTTGCCCCCAGATGTTCCGAACCTTATTCTTCAATTGCTTCGACGGCAGGTGAGCAACACAGTATGCGCTTCAGGAATACATTTACTGACCTTTTTACGCCCCTCTACGGCATCGGCCACCAGCATCCTTTGATCGCTGGAGAGTTGAGTGACGTCAGGGATCTCGGGGAACATGACCCGCCATTCGGGGTAAGTGTGGAACCATTTCTCGAAGAACGGCGGCCAAAACGAGCTGTAATCCCGTTCGGCCTGGCACCGCATGTACGCGTTGTAGAATTCGGCGTCTTTGATGAAAGCGTCTTGCTCGGCACTTGTCCAGGTGGGCGGCGGCACTGATTAAAATGACGTTTCATTTCAGATCACGCAATTAATTTTAGCGTTTGAGGACTCACTAGTATCAGGTGGGCCAAACTTCACAGTGGAATGATGCGTTATGAGTCTGACAACGGTGTACCAGGAGAAAAAAGATTCCGGGTTTACCAGTGGGAGAGAAACACGGGCTACGAAGTGTGCGACTGGGGGAATGCCAGTGGTATATGGCTTGATCGCTGCGACCATGGCGGGGTGAGTTAATCTCCAATTAATATCCCATCCGGTAACTCCGAGTGGATTCCGAGCCGAGGAGTGCGGCCAAGCCACATCGTGAAGTATTCCTTGCGGGATCATCCAACGCAAGCCACTGACCTTCACAGAACAGTGGATTCAACCCCAAATCCCGCTCGTGTCATCTACACGCCATCGGTGGCGCCACTGAACGATGTATCAGTGAGTCTTCGAGTGATTCCTTGCACGCCACTTTTTACTTATATACGAAGACGTCAAACAAGATTGATGCACTGATGACCACTCCTTCCACCACTGGCATGTCAACCGAGTCTTCCACCGTGTCGCTGACTCGTTCTACCGCGGCGACTCGGAGTCGTTCCCCCATCACAATTCAGCCCTGCAGGGAAATACCCATCCCTCCCACCATGTCGACTGATGCCGCCGCCCTTCATCCACGGATGCCCTTCAAGGAGTATCTCAGTACGTCTAACGATCTCTATAAAAGTGCGACTCGGACCTTGATACTCATGGTTTTTCAGAGTGGCATCAGCAGCTCGGCGATCTCGATATATCTCTGGCAGACGCGGAGCGCTTATGTCAGGTCATTCGAAGCCGAGCTTATGTCGTTTTTACCGAAAGGCAAAGTGAACATTTCAAGAAGACAGGTGAGTCCATTCGCTCGGCGCACACTGACACATCGCAATTAATTGGCGCCACATTTGTCAGGTCAGTGGCCGTCTACACAGCCCAGAATGCCTCGCCCTGTCACGCGCTTCGGTGTAGTTGCCCCTGGCAACCTCCGCATCCCCCGTCGCCATGAGGCTGTCAAATACCTCGACATTGTTTTCATCGTTCCCGAGGAAAATTCTCAGGGACCATTCTATGCGGTCACGCGCGGACTCCTCATCGGTGTCTTCGCCACTTGGTCAGTCGCGCGCCGCACGCCGTCGATGCGTTTATTCATTTATGCTATAGGAACAATGCAAGCCCTCTCGTGACGAACGTCAAGGGTGCTGTGCATCAACGGGTCCCATCAATTGAGGAGGGCGCTCAGCGCATCATGAATGCTATTGAGGATGAACGTGTTGAGTATGTGCAGACAAGTGTGTAGCGTACAATGTGTAATTGTCTAAGTTTGACTTGAATATGTGCGAACCGAGAGTATGACGCCATTTTGAAACCTATGGCCGGTCGGTTGGTCTCCTAGTACATTTATTACCGGTCTCCGTAAACGTAAATCTCCCATCGTTTCTCTGTAACCGGTGGTTGCACAATGAGCCCAGTATTCGAATAAAAGGTGCACTAGTATGCAAAATAATAACCCAGTACAACCAGAGATGCTTATTTGTGAGTCCCGAGATTGTCATCAAAAGAGTTACACACTGTGAATGCAATGTGTTGCTGCCCCTTGAGTACCTCCAGAATCCAAGTTGAACCATGCTGACGCTCTTGCCAATTTGGTGCAACTCAACACCATGCCCCGGCCTCGACTATACCTGACGCCACATGAAAGACAAGTCGCTGCGCGTGCTTCACGTGCTAAATACTATCAACAGTGAGTGCTATTAGATTAATTCGCTCCGCCTAACTGTGACTTAATCCACCAGCAACCGCAAAGAAATTAACGAGAAGGCACGACGCAAGCGCATTGAGGTCAGCTTAGCAGTCCATCAAGAACTAAGGTCGGCAGTTAAGTCATTGACCGTTTCCTTTATCTCATTTATTTCTAAATCAGTGAGCGCAATCCTCGCCTCCGAATCGATAAACATCTATGCAGGGTAGAACGTTCACTCCAGAACGTCTTCGGCAAGCCTCTGTTTTTATTGTTGGATCGACTATGCGAGAACTACATCGACACAAGTTGCTTTAGTCCTATCTCTGCGATACACACAGCCGTAGGGGAGGTGGAGCTCGTCCTACACGAACTTACTGCAAATGGTTCCACCCAAACAGAGCAGTTCGTCAGGATACAGAAACGCGTTAAAACGGCTGTACAGATCATAGAAGACCTGTTATTAGCGATGATGGAGGGTAAGGATGTCGCACAGATGCGACAACGGCGGTTGTTGCTATACCAGACACTTGCTCTATCTTAACATTCTCGGCCAAAAAATACATTGTTTTTGTACGATTCATCTCTATCACAAAGTTACATTACTCAGTGGTCTCCGGTTCCCACTCAACACCAAAGTAGGCCCGTCCGTAGTTAACCCACAACCAGAAGTATTGTAAGTTCTGGACACGAGTCAGAATAGGATATAATGTTAGATAGACGTTAGCTTACTCGACGGAGTGCGTCTTCCCGCCGTGCGACTGCCTGCTGCTCCTCGTCGTCCAGTGTCATGGTAAGTGGGCGGTAAGGGTATAAGTCTTCCCTCACCGGCCACCTCTCGTCAAATTTGAGCATCAGCTCTCGGAAGAACGTTCGACGTTCTGAAGCATTACGGAACCCCCAGTTTCCCCGTAGATAGAATTCGCGGATAGCCCAACCCATTTGTGATCCAAGCATGGGAAAAGGTGGGGAGTCGTTGGTGGGGAAAATAACATTGGGTGCGTGCGCTAGACGATGCCACTGCCGCTGCAGGCGCACGCGCTCAGCTGGCTGTATGAACCAATCAGCAACGACTCGGAGTCGTGGGTGGGTTAACGTTGACTTACATCGATAGCAGGCATAGTCGAGGGTTAGAGGGGGTGGTTGTTGAACTGGGAATGATACCGGAAGAGTTGCCAGCGAGGTTCTTATATACACGTCTAGAAATTTTCTCAGGAACGTTAGCGATTTCTAGCATAGTTATACATCACTCGCCGGGGTGTGACGGGGAAGGAGAAGGAAGCGCACCACTGACCTTCTATACTGTCGCGTGTCCCTGGATTACGCTCACCCGCAATGCCTCGCAAACCTGCAGCCAAAAAAATCCGATTGACGAAATATGTCAGTCAGGCAGATGAAGTCGGGTACCATCGTCTTCATACCTACCATGCACACGAACTCGGTAACCTTACCGTGCAATCGACATTTATGATGGCGGAGACAGCCAAGACGGAAACCCCGGGCCCGTTGGAACCTGAAGACGAAAGTTTGCATGATCCCCTTCCAGTGGACTTTGATACACAAACCGATACGGCTGGAGATGAAGACTTTGCGGGGCATCCTAGAAAAAAAACAATGCCCAGTGTAAGTGCGATAGATAGTAACTCACCAGACATGTCTGACAACCCTGACAACCAACAGGTCCATCCGCTGCTCCAGTGGCTCCCTGAGCGTTCAGCGTTCTTGGATGAATTCATTCGCCTCGAGGGGCGAGGTAGTTATCTGCTGAACACTTGTAGCTGTGGTACAGACAGCCCGCCGCGATACCGTTGTGAGGACTGTTTGGGGACGCACGTGAGATGTTTACAATGCACCCTGGCGTGTCATGTGACCTCTCCTTTGCATCGGATTGAGGTGAGTACATTCATAGTCAATTTCGGTCTTCTAAACTGACTCCAAGAGCCCAGCAATGGAATGGTGACTTTTTTGAGCGCGTTAGCTTGAAGTCCCTTGGCCTTCGCATTCAACTCGGTCACCCACCAGGAGAAACTTGCTACAATCCCACGTCTGCCGGCGGCGATGAGTTTGTTGTTATTGACACGAATGGGATCCACGTGGTTGGTCTGGACTTCTGTGGCTGCGAATCGGCCCAGATACACTATAAACAACTCCTTCGCCGCCGGTTGTTTCCTGCGACGACAACACACCCCCGAACTGCTGCAACATTCACCGTTCTAAAGGCCTTCCATCTCCTCTCTCTGGAGTCCAAGGCTTCTGCTTATGAATACTACAGTAGCCTCACCCGGCTGACCGACAACACCGGATTGATGGAAGTCCGCGATCGCTATTCATCCTTCCTGAGGATGACTCGGGAATTCCGGCACTTGAAGCAGCTGAAACGTAGCGGGAGGGGGCATGACCCGAATGGTATCGGGGCCACGAAGGAAGGGGAGTGTGTAGTTAGGTGTCCTGCTTGCCCTCAACCTGGGATTAACTTGCCGGTTGGATGGGAAAGGAAGGGACCTGAAGAAGGGTATGTTTAGTCCACAAGTGTGGTCAATTGACTGATCCGACTCAGGTGGAAGTACGCACTCTTTGTTGCAATCGACGCCAATTTCCGCCTCAAACGTAAAGCTGTTTCCTCGAACGAGTTTGATCCTAGTTTGAATCGTGGATGGGCTTATTTCGTGGAGGAAGAAGCCTACAAGACATACCTGGGTGGTCGAGGCAAGGAACGTCAAGAAGTAGGTACTTCTCTTGTCTAACGTTCTCTTTTGATCACGCTCAACCGAATCAAAGAGAAGTACTTGTGTCAGTCACAATGCCGTCAACATCGCCGACTCCAAACCTTCTCGTGGCCTTGCCACCACAGGTGTCGGGACGGTCGATTGTGCCCGGCATGATATGAAACTTCCGAATGGTGTGGGAGATCTTCAAATCGGGGAAAGGTGAGCCTGCGTTGTTGACGCTAAAAGGCTGTATGCTAATTCTTTAGGTACATTAATATGGATTACATTGTCTTATCTGCCATCACGCACTTCCCATTGCTGATGTTCAACCTCTCGTATGATATCGCTTGCCAATGGCACAAGAAGTTGTGGGGGCGCATGCGTAACGTGCCGGATCGCATCCAGCTTGACCGTGAAGGAAAGGCCGTGCGTTTCTTTGTACCTAAATTCCACCTCAAGGCTCACATTCAAAGTTGCCAAACGACTTTCTCTTTTAATTTCAATCGTTGGGTTGGCCGTACCGACGGCGAAGCGCCGGAGCGGGGATGGGCCAATTATAACCGTGTCGCTTCAAGCACAAAAGAGATGGGTCCTGGGTCCCGTCGAGACCATCTAGATGACCATTTCGGAGACTCTAATTGGAAGAAGAGTATAACAATGGGTATGTTCCTCTCAAGAATATTGTACTCAGCTCCGTGTTCACCTCTACTATGACTGTATTTGTGGGCAGGCCGGACTTTGTTACGTAAATTAACTGACGCATTATCGTGGGCGGAGATTCACGAACGAGAACGTGTTGAGCTCGAGGCCACGCTCGAGCCTCTTAAGCTGGAGCAATGGCTCTGCGAAATGAAGGATTGGGAAATTGACCAGACGAAACCCAATCCGTTCGACAGTCGTATCACACGTAAGTCTTGATCACGATACTGGTGATGACATCGTTGAGCGTGGTTGCCTAGCAATGACGCTTTCATCGGTGAGGTTGCGGCTGGCCGAAGAAGAAGCTCAGGATCTGCAGCAATGCACTGACGGGTCACTGCACTCGTACATCTCACCCTCAGTATTGATTTCTCAAGGGATCGACCTCGAAGATATCCAGTAAGTTACCTAAAGTAGTGATGTATTTAACGTTTGAACTCTAATTATTCAGACGGCGTCTTGTCGAGGATGCAGCCGAACTTGGGATCCACGCTACGGATATACAAAAAGCCAACTTGGCTGCTCGGCGTAATGGTCTTCAACGAAGCCTAGATTCGTGGATGCAAGTGCAAGTCTTGTATATGCCATCAGTAGCCGGGCTACGGGCAGGTGGAAGGTCAGTAAGTGACGACGTATCAGGTGACTCCGTCAAACCCGAAAAGGTCAAACTGTGGTTACCCTCGGAACTACCCACCGACACCCCTTGCGATCTACGGTTACAGCGAATCGAATGGGAGCAACGTTATGCGCAAGCTAACGATGCTCTGAATACTGTGCGACGTAGCATCCAGCTTCACGCACATATGGCAATGTTTAAGAAGGCAAACGTACGAGGTCAGCGTGCTAACACGCGAGCACGGGGAGCGCTCGATCACGTAGCAAAGAAAAAACAACGCGCAAAGGTTGGGTACATGGCTGCGCGGACGAGTTTGAAGGCACTGGCGCCTTTGGTTGGAGAGCCCGGCTGGGATGAGCTGCTTCGTCCGCTGCTTGATGTGGACATGAGGTATATGACAGATATGCTGGATAATCAATCGGAGGGGACCAGAGATCTCTCGTGGATCTGGAAGGTTCCTGGCGTTTTGGGGACAAGCGATGAGAATCTTCAGGATGGTGAGCCGTCTGCCACTGGTCCTAATCTGCATCAACATTGACTCGCAATAGGCCTACGGATTGAATGGTGCAAAGCAAGATCTCGCAGTGAGCGGTGGGCAGAAGAAGTGGTTTTACTCAGAGAGGAGATGCAAAGAGTCGAGGCATTCTTTGAGTGGGAGAAGCACCAATGGTTGCAGCGTGCATCTGCTTGCACGTTTCAAAATGAGGCAGAGTGTGAGGGTTCGGGGGCTTATGCTAAACGACAGGCGACTCTGCGCTCGAACTTAGTAAGTGGATTTCAATCCCTGTGGAAGACGATTCCTACGTCATCCGTGGAGGATGTGTGATGTATCTGCCTTGAAATCCTCGTAATCTATCACACTGCTCAGTAGCTAGCATGAATGATATATCACGCCCCGCAAAGGAGAGACTGTTCCTGGAGTGATATATCAACACGGTTGATTTAATATACAACATTGACTCGGTGAGTGTGCGTAGTAATGTATCACACTGAAGCGCACCAGCGTGCACACATGACTGCCAGTGTGATGTATCACACGATGAGCAGGTGTGATATATCAAGAGTCCCTGTACACTATCTGGCAAATACAGCAAGCATGAGTAATATATCACTGAACCCCCTGATCAGCAAGTCAAATGCACATCCTATCAGCACGGTTGATGTATCACACAATGAGCGGGTGTGATATATCACGAGTCCCTGTATATCTGGCAGAAACAATAAGCATGAGTCATATATCACTGAACCCCCTGATCAGCGAGTCAAACGCACATACAATGAGCACGGTTGATGTATCACACAATGAGCGGGTGTGATATATGAGTCCCTGTATATCTGGCAGCAACAACAAGCATGAGTACTAATGTATCACTTACAATGAGCATGATTGATGTATCACACGATGAGCGGGTGTGATATATCAAGAGTCCCTGTACACTATCTGGCAAATACAGCAAGCATGAGTCATATATCACTGAACCCCCTGATCAGCGAGTCAAACGCACATACAATGAGCACGGTTGATGTATCACACAATGAGCGGGTGTGATATATCAAGAGTCCGTGTATATCTGGCAGAAACAACAAGCATGAGTCATATATCACTGAACCCCCTGAATCCTGATCAGCGAGTCAAATGCACATCCTATCAGCACGGTTGATGTATCACACGATGAGCAGGTGTAATATATCAAGAGTCCCTGGGCAAGGTATCATTCATGTATGAGGCATGAAATGATGTATCATTAATGTATCATTAATGTATCATTAGTGTATCAGACGGAGGATCCCCAGATGGAGGATCCCCCCAGTAACTCACTAGCACATTTATGTATAACACTATTGTGGTTATTACAGTGCTTTGATATATAATTTCTACCACTACAGGTGCTTGAAACTAGAATACTTACAGTTCCCAGGTCTCAAGACGCAAGGTCCCAAGCCGGCAACGCCGGCCCTTTTCTAGTTAGTATAAATATTAAAAAGTGGTGCTAAGGTGAAATTTTCCAGCTGATCCCGGCGGAATGACGAAAAAAATTCGTCGCGTAACGCGTCACATGGCCTGACGACGAGTGAATTTTGCAGTAAACCTTGTCACGCGTCACACGGCCTGACGAACCGAGTTGAAATGGTACAGTATGTACACCGTGTGCACGCCGCATGCGGTGTTGCCACGGGTTAGTTCATTCAACACCGTACCCATGTGCAACCGACTAAGACTATACAGACCGTCACAAAGCTCACCCGAGACTTCTCTTCTGTCACTGCGTCCCAAGAAATCAATCTCTGGCTGAGCTGGGAAAGACCCTTGCAGGGTTGGTGCTCGTGAGTACATTCGAGATCTACACCCAACTGTTCTCGCTGACGTAGAAATGTGAGAACCAACTTGCTTCCGCAACGAAGCGCTAACATAGCCAATCTTTTGCACCGATCGAAAGTAATGTGTAGATGGCACCACCGACTCATCGCCCGCTCCGCCCCGCTTGCACTGAAGGCAAACTTGGTGACATGCACCATCATGAGTTACAGTGCTGTCGGTCGAATCCGTCTTGTGAGTCTAGACTCTTTCTCAAACTTTACACCAATACCTATTTCCGACTCGATGATCCGAATGTACTTCATCAGTCTCATTAGTACTATGATCCGGTAAGTTCCCAGAAGTCTTGCCATCCCGACATCTATTTAAATCAGGCGCAAGTACTTGTCGGTATCTTTGCTCCTCCATATTTGAAACCCCCCATGTTCTTCAAGGTGATCACAACCATCGTGGTCACAGTGGTTACGTTCGTTTTGGCCGCTACAACACCTGAATCTAGTGGGGAAAGTGATGGTATAGCCATACCACTCACGAAACGCTCTGATACCAACGCGCACGAATTTCATGCTACATCGCACAACGCGTAAATCGACCTATGTGTTCTCAAGCATCCTTTTTACTCACACGTTTTCAGCAACATCATTCGTGGGTCAAGTGGCGCGGACGGTTCCGAAAGCAACTCGGGAACGCCGCATGCTTTTGCTGTGCAACAGGACTGGAGCACTGAAACTCGCGTTGACTTGACAAAATACAATGACGGTGTATGGTATGGGACCATTTGGATCGGCACTCCTCCCAAGTCATTCACTGGTAAGATTTTCCGTGCATTCGTGACAGTGACATCCACTTACTCTACCCTCCACCTCAGTCAAGCTCAACAGCGCTTCTAGGTAAGTATTTTCCGTCAGTGCCATCCCACTCTCTCGCCTTATTCGACCCAGTGATCTCTTTGTTCCAGCTTCAACCGGTGATGAGAACTGCATAAGCCATACTGACCTCTGGGATCCCGAATTGTTTGAAAGCACCTCCGTGGACCTCAACCAAGATTTCACGGTAGCATTTGCAGATGGTAAGACTGCCAGTGGTAAACAATACACGGACATGGTAACCATTGCTGGTTTTACCGTAAGTTTTTACTGTTTGTGAACATCATCACTTCTGACCGATGAACAGGCAGACAGTCAAACCATCGGTGTTGCAACAACATACTCTTCATCTCTGGAAAAATCTGTGTTTGCTCCAGATGGTATATTGGGATTGGGATTCCCGTCTCTGTCAGAATTCCATGGCCAGAGCCCTCTGTTTCACACGCTCTTCAATGAAAGAAAGCTGTCCCAACCAGTGTTTTCACTCAAGCTCACCAAACCTGGAGGCGAGCTGTACGTCGGTGGAATGAACGAAGCGCTTTACCTTCCGAGCACCCTCGCCTATACCCCTGTAGTATATCCGGTGAGCGCAAACGCCAGGCGGTATGGATGCATAGCATGATTGCCCTTTCAGATGCTCTGGCTAGTGAGGATAGATGACATTCAACTCAACGGAAAGATCCTTGTATCAGATGTACTCGCCATCATCGACACCGGTTCCCACTTGATTTATGGTGATTCGACGCGAGTTTCGACCGTGCACAACTTGGCTGGCGGTAAGGAATTCAACGGGTTTGGTTATTACACCTGTGAGTTTCGATCTATTTTGTGACCTTTGATTGAACCCCTGTAGTCTTATGCTGGAAGGTTCCCTCCCTGACTTTTACCATCGGTGGAAAGCCGTTTGTACTTCCTGCCGATGCCCTCCGCATGGGACGGGTCATGCCTAGTTCGCGAAATTGCTTTAGCGGAATTGCGAACGGGGATGATAATCCTCGTGAGATTCTTCTATTCAGCATTTACACTTCCCATGCTGACCAGTGAACATAACTAGATGAATACTGGACAATTGGGACCCTCTTCCTCGAGCAGTTCTATACCGTGTTTGATTTCAACAGTGAATCACCACGAGTTGGATTCGCACAACTTGTTGGTGTTATAGATTAGAAGAGTCAGACCCTGTGAAAACTTACTGTGCTCACATCGGTTGACGTATGTTTAGATGTGCGAGCAGATGGTTTGGTTTGTATGCACTGAGCAGAAGTAGTATGTAATAAACGAGCACGACTTGAGACTGAAATCCCAAGAATTCTATGATAAGGCATACATATTCAGGTATGTGCCATCGGCTGCCCGATTATGAATATATTACCGAATGTCCTTCATAAGATGTCAAGCGAGATCTGCTGGTGCATCATTGTATGTCCCTGTCATTAGAATTCCCACTGCAGAACTCACCCGAGCCCTTCATTCCCTCACACTCGGCCGCTTCGCCACCCGTGCTTCTGGGTCCGTCTCTCGTGTTGAGGGTACATATGACACCCCTAGCCGCACCCGCACCCGTACTGCGGGTATGCGACCCAAAATATCACAAGAGCGGCATGCAGGAGCGACTGCATGAGACGCACGATCGCGCGCCTTGTGTGATTGCTCCTGCACGCTTCCAGGGGGACGGGAATAGGGACTCTGGGGATGGGGACAAGTGGGGTGGGCAGACAGGGCAAGGGCAATCGCGACAGCAGCAACTGTGCAGCGCACACAATCGTGCGCGTTGCGTGATCGCATCTGCATGCTGGGGGGTAGGGAGAGGGGCAACGGCAATGAGGCGAGGACGAGGGCAATCACGAGAACGACTCGGACAGCATGTGATAGCTTCTGCACGTACAGTTGGGGGACGGGGACGAGAATGGAGACAAACACGGCGTGTCACAGCGATGATATCGCCGTGGTATGGGGTTGGGGAGGGTTGAGGGGGCCCATGGCATCATCGTTGTGTCGTTGTGGAACGGAAATGGCGAGGAGGGAACTTGAAGCACGCCCCGCGGCGACACCCTCCGAGTCCCCTTTCCTATACATATCCCCCTCTGCCAGGATCCATCGACAACCATTGCCGTACCCGTTCCTGTTGCCCTGTCTGTCCCCGCCCTATCGATATCCCTATCCCCCTCCACCCAGCATGCAGATGCGATCACGCAACGCGCACGATTGTGTGCGCTGCGGCAGTTGCTGATTACATCCCCGACTCCCACGGAATCGGTTACCATCCATACTTGAGAATGCAGCAATATACCCGAGGCTCGACCAGGGACAACACATTGCACCAACGATCGCATACACGGACGGCTCCTGCATCCACAACGGAAAACAAAATGCAACCTGTGGGGGAGGTATATGGATCAGCGATGACCACCCCCTAAACAAAGCAATCAGAGTCCCCGGCGACAACCAATCTAACCAAACCGGCGAAATTGCGGCCATCGCCGTCGCCCTGGAATCAACGGACCCAACCACAACCACTCACTATCGTGTCGGACTCGCGTTACGCGATAGACGGGCTATTGAAGCACCTCGCTTCCTGGGAAGACCGAGGGTGGACCGGAACCAGCAACGAAAAGTGGTTTCAATTTGCGGCGTACCATCTGCGACGCGGAGCGGCCCCAACAAACTTCAAATGGGTCAAAGGCCACGCACAAAATGCAGGAAACGAACACACACACAACAACAACCCCACACCACCGCAACGGGGAGCCGCACGGTTGCAACTTGCGGATCCTCATATCAGAGTCGGCCCATCTAATCTGGGCCCTCCGATGCGACTATGTCATAGGGAATCTAACCCACCCCTGCTGCGATTACGTCGCGATGGCTCCGCCTCATCACGGCACGACTCGACATCGACCGTCGAATGGCCAAGAGCAACAGAAAATCATCGAAAGCAAAAGTACTGCACACTTGGACCACCATACTCCGAGGCAACTCCTCCCTACCACCAGACTGGCCAACAAACCTTGAGGTTTAGTGGGTATCAAGCAACCAAGGCCCCTGACGACACCGGGGACACCGGGTAGTGTACAGAGCCCCACACACCCCGCGTATGCAGGGCGTGCGTAAGAGCATTTTTCCCCGGACCGGAGTTCCCTGTGGCCTCCGCCTTAGCGTATTGTGTAGGACTAGACTTGTCAGTTGCTACGCAATAATCACGCTTGTCCAAAAAAAAAGAAAGAATGCAGCAATACAAGTCTGCCTCTTTCTACTCCTTGTTGATCATTACTGACCTCCACGTACAGGCCCAGGTGATGGTCGAACACCTAACATCTCGTACATTTCGCACAATAGTACCACCTCACGATAATCCTTCCTCGACATGTTCCACCGACATGTTAACTCGTGGGTCAAGTCTATACAGATCGTCAAAAAGCTCACCCGAGACTTCTCTTCTGTCACTGCGTCCGAAGAAATCGATTTCTGGCCGAGCTGGGAAAGACCCTTGCAGGGTAGCGAGGCCCAATGGTGCTCGTGAGTACGGTCGAGATCTACACCTACCTGTTCTCGCTGACGTGGAAATGTGACAACCAACTTGCTTCCGCAACGAAGCGCTAACATTGCCAATCTTTTGCACCGATCGAAAGTAAGATGTAGATGGCACCACCGACTCACCGCCCTTCGATCATCGCCCGCTCCGCCTTGCACTGGAGGCAAACTTGGTGACATGCACCATCAAGAGTTACAGTGCTTTCGGTCGAATCTGTCTTGTGAAACTAAACTCTATCTCAAACTTTTCACCCGTACCTGATTCCCGATGATCCGAATGTACTTTATCAGTTTGATTGTGAGCCGGTTAGTTCCTAAACGTCATGTCATCCCGACATTTATTTACATAAATCAGGCGCAAGCACCTGTTGGTATCTTTGCTCCTCCATATTTGAAAACCCATGTTCTTCAAGGTGATCACAACTGCGGTCACAGTCGCTATGTTCGTTTTGGCCGCCCCAACACCTGATTCTAGTGGGGAAAGTGATGGTAGTATAACCATACCACTCATGAAACGCTCTGATACCAACGCGCACGAATTTCTTGCTACATCGCGCAACGCGTAAATCGACCTATGTGTCCTCAGGCATCCTTTTTACTCACACGTTTTCAGCAACATCAT
>JBBPOM010000807.1:0-17844 GCA_038091455.1 Leccinum uliginosum | reverse complement strand
GTCACGACGGCGCAGCGTGCTACTGCCAGCACGCTGCGCCGTCGTGTCGTCACGTCGCTGTGGCGTCATTCGCGATGTCGTCGTCGCGTTGTCGTTGCTGTCGCTGTCGTCGTCCGTGTCGCGGGCCAGTCGGCGTCACGCCGTCAGAGGGAGAGGAAGAGGGAGCGGAGGAGAGGGAGAGGGAGAGGCAAAGGGAGGGGGCGCGTGCGCGTCGTCGACGTCGTCGCTGCCGTCGTCCGTGTCGCCAGTCGACGTCACGCCGTCGCCGCGTCCATTGGGACACGCTGGGTGGGTGCGCTGGGTGGAGAGGGAGAGGGAGAGGGAGAGGGAGAGGGCGCGTGCGGTGATCGGTACTCGTCGCGTCGAGGTTGCGCGAAGGAAGGAGGAGCCTGAGGGTGAGGAGGAAGACGGGGACGGGGTGTACTCACCGTCGTTGTCGTTGTCGCGCCGTCCGCGCCGTCCGCGCCATCCGAGTCACCTCCCAACTCCCTCGTCCTCGGTGTCACGTCATCTTCCGTCGTCGATGTCGTCGTCGTCCGTGTTCGCCAGTGGCTGGAGAGGGAGGAGGGAGAGGAGGGAGAGGAGGAAAGGGAGAGGGCGCGTGCGCATCGTCGTGTCGTCGTCCGTGTCGCCAGTGGGCGTCACGCCGTCGAGTCGTTGGGGGTACTATACCCGCCGGCCGATTCCCTATCGGTTCATGGAATCTGATCTCGCCCTTTCGGCCCTGTCCTGAGCAGATATGCAGTTTGGCATCGGGGGGTTGCAGACCATTGAGTTGTACTGAGTTGGTGCAAACAAGGTGCAAATGTCCTTTTCGCAGCTGACTAGACTAGCCAGACAATTAGCAAAGTCAAAAAAACTCGGCGTTTCAAGGGCTTCAGTCTGTACAGAGTGATCTAGTCTACCGTGACTAGACTTGAATTTCAGAATTTGAAGGCAGTACGACAGGGTCTTCATCTTCGTCTTCATCCGTGCCTTCACCACCACTGTCACTCTCGAGTTCGAGTTCTTCATTGTCCGTCTCGTCCTCCGAGTCCTCAAGTTCACTATCCTCTTCGCCATCCAAGTGATCACCACTTTCAAATTCTTCCAGATCTTCTTCACCGATGGGCAATTCCTCCAGACTATCGACTCCTTGATTACCGGTACAGTTTTCATGCGCAATGTCGCTATCATCCAAGTTCTGGTCATGGTCAGGTGGCCCATGATCCGAATGGCTATCGTCATGTCCATCCGGGTACAATGATGGCAGAGAACAGTATTGAGCTTGGTGGCCGATACCAATACCTGCAAAGCGTGCAAACATATCACGATCAGCAAAGCTAGTACGGAGACATCAGTTTTTTGAAAGGCTTGGATGGGGAAACGTACATGTTAACGTAGTATGCTGTCCAGTCATCAGGAATGTCTTGTTGTCGAGCGAAAGATGGACCGTAGCGGAGCAATGAACTGGTACGACCGTCCACAAATGCAGGGATTAAGTGACAGGCACGGAGGACGAGGGATGGGTCAATGAAGCCAAATGCGGCACCAGTGTCTGTAGGAACAAATCCGATCTTCGGAAGGCGAGCGTTCTTGAGTCCCCAACGATAGCCAGGCACAATCCCAAACCAACGAACCCATAGGAACTCCATAGGTTCCTCGACACCAGAGTAGCTAACTGTGACGATGTATGCACCTAAGACCTCAGCATACCAGAAGGGGTGAGCATTTGGGCCATCCTCGCGTGAGAGCAACATAACGGCGGCGCCGTGCCCTGGACGTAACGTGTCTTGATCGTGCCGCATATCGTATGTCGTGTAGTTGATTTGTAAACGTTTTGGACGTAAGACTCTATTGAGGTTGTTGACGAATCGAATGGAATTGCGCTCTTCACTTGAGAAAGTCTTTTCATCACCGTCGTATTCACAGTTAAGTAATCGTGAGAGTAAATGATCCTTGAGTTTGGGGATGAAATCCTACGCCAGACTGGTGTGAAGATTTGTTAGTAGATTGGAAGTACGGTGCTCACATGGAACACCGGGTCATCAGGCGAGCTTTGGAGATATTGGGCGAGGTTGAAGGCGTTGGCAGGCGAACTTGACAATTTATGATGGAGCTCGGCTGGTACTTCAGCTGCATCCTTCGCCGAGTCTGGCTTGCTTTGGGGATTGGTGCAGTATGCGTCGAGCTGACGCTGGACCCGACTTTGTCGTCTTTCTTGTTTTGCGATCTGCCCGGCAGGGTTCTTCTTGTTTGTGGACTGATAGAATTTTTTGATACGTTTGTGAGCGACCTCTCCCTTGTGAAAGAATGATCATCATATCATTTTCGAAGAAATAGTAAGCATTCGGGACAACTTACGATTTGGGTAGAATAAGAATCTGTTGTTCCGAACAACCGGATGGTGTGAACGTAGTCTCCTAGTGCGTGTAATTTGTATGTATTGAGGTTAAACGACTTGGGACGAGCACCGGACATGATACGGGAGAAAGAATTTGATGTATTGAGTTCGCGTTCCTTCCGTCGCCAGCGTGCTGCTGCCTCAGAGGGTAACTCCATCGTCTTGAATGCACTACATGTGATATCCCGGAACCTCCGTAGTTGCCGGCCAAGTGACTGAGTGGCTTCATCAAGGAGAGCAAGGGAGTTATCGGTATGCAGTTGTAACTTGGCAAGGGCATGCCAGTGAGCAAGCCGGAAAAGGAGCGTTCGTATGATGCTCTCGTGTTCGGTAGGATATAATCCTTCGAATACTGGAATCATACACTAATTATACATCAGAAATTGCCACACGCATGTAAAACAGTGGAAAGAGTCGCTTACCTGGAGGATGTCTTCAAAGTGTCGGGCAGCAAACTGACGAGCCTCTGACACATTGGGAGGAAATCGGCGGATGGCACCCTTTCCAAATGGTGGAATTTGATGGAATCTTGAAGCGGCTTATTAGATGATCAAACCACATATACAAAACAGTACTTGACGGACCGTTCATTGAGAGTCGGTACTGCTGTTCCATCGACTGTATACAAAAGTCGTATGAGATGCTTGAAGACGGACTTGAATACTCCTAGCTCGAACTCATGAAGGAGGTCAACAACGAGGATGCGATATACGTTGCAACCCAGGGACCCAAGACAATCTTCTATAGCATTCTATTTGAGATTTGAGGTTCTCGCAGTGCTCGTGATAAATCGTTTAGCACTTACGCATGTAGGCACCAGCGACATAAGTTTGAGGTAAGTTTCTGGTATTTTACCTTTTATCGGCGAACCCAACTTGTAAATGGCATCGCGTGCATCCAAGATCTTCTGATGAATGTATGTACGTATTTTCAATATCCTTTGTGATACATCTGACGATAGTCCAAGGAGATGAAAATCCGTCTTGGGGATGAGACACCGTGGACAGGGACAATGGCCTTTGTCCCGAATGGTGGCCAGTAGCACTCTAAGATTGCGCTGTGAGTCGGCATTGTTCAAGGTAAATTGCGGGGCTAGTAAGGAACTCACTTCTCTGGATAGTCGGCCGAATATGTAAAGATACGAGGGAACACCCGCCGAAGCTTGCCATCATAACACTTGATGATGATTCCATTTCGGTAAGCATCGATGAATTCATCGTCCAATAAAACTTTCCAGACGGCATGGAACAATTCCCTCTTGCAGTGCGCCAAAATGTCATTGAGGCACTTTTTTTTTGTGATGCTAGTTACAAATTTCATTACAGTTTCTGGCAACTTGTTTCAATGGATCTACTAAGTGACCTGAGCAAATGATGTTGGAGGGAATAGCTTACGGTTGGAATAAAGGCGATCGGGTGACACGCCCCCGAATCAGGACAAGTCCGGGTGTACTTTGATTGGTTACCGAAGAAAAGGTATACTGGCCAGGCGGATGCACTACCAAACTGTGCAAGGTGTGTAGCGTCAGACCAGATCATCATTCCGGCAATGATCTTTTCCAGGTCACATCCATCTTCACGTCGCTGCTTCTGAAGGTCGTTGTGCGCCTCGATCCACGCATCAGAGGTATATAGCTCGTCATACACGCGCTGCTCTTGGCCTGTGATGGGTGATTTCCAGACACGTTTGAATGGTGTAAAATGGTACCATTTTGCAGCCTTTGCAGTGAATGCAGCACGGATAACAGCAGTCAAGGGGCGGTGGAACAATCCTGGAATCGTGAATAGCTGCCCATTTCCATCTGGGTTTCGCTCGCGAGTAGGTATCGAGATGCTCACGGTCGACTCTTTCCAAGAGTCCCGTGGTTGGTTGCCATTGTTGTCGCCGTTAGATGCGTTCTCAGATTTGTCGAACTGTCTTGTTTGCGTCTGAGAATTGAACCCATTGAAGTGACTCTGATCAAAATCGGAAGCCTGTATAACCTCACGCACGAGACGCGTGACTTCGTCTCTAGACTTTTGGGCACTGCCGGTCATCATCCAGACCATGAGCCTCCAGATGCTCATATTTGGCCAGGGCCAGGGAGGAGGTGGAGGTAAGGATGGAGCATGTAAGTCACACATGGATGAAGGATTTACAGGATCATGCGTGGACATGGGCGTGGAGTTGGACAATTGATCAAGCGTCAAGAAAGAATCTGGATCGTATGATGGACGATGGCGGTATTCGCGAGAAATGGAAAATACATTGAATGCCGTCCGAAGTGAATCGAATACATGGAGGATGACACGAGGCAATATACGTGGCACGGCTGAGGATGATTCAGAAGGAGTCACCTGGTCAGGCAAAGACGAGTCGGACGGGACACTGGCAGGTGGTTCTGGGAGCACATCCCTGAATCGTGCTGGCAAGCGTCTTGTCCGCACGGGGCGGCCTGACTCGGAGCTTTCTGGAATGGAGTCCAGCACACTGGATGGCGAAGGTCTAGGATCCGAGTCCATTGAAGACGTATCCTCGGCGGATTCCTCACTGTTGCTCGTGCTGGCAGTCACGATCGCAATAGACCTGGGGGAAGATGCGCAGCCTGAGGGAGGAAGCGGTAGCACCTCAGCCGGCCCGGGAGAGGTTGGCATTTGAATGATTGTCGGTGGGGAAAGTGAAGAACTAGTCTCCAAAGACTCGGACATCTCCTGGTGATTGCTCGTGCTGGCCGCTGTGATCTCTATGGACCTCGGGAAACTTGCAGCAGAGAAGGGTGGTGGTGGTGGCAAAGTTTGAGCTGGACTCCGAGTCGAAGTTATAACGGTTGTTGGGTCGCGATTTGCTGGAGGCTCCGTGTCGTGTTGCTATCGCAATCTGTGTGAGATAGTGTATGGCCCGTGTACCAGTGAGTTTACCAACATTATGTAGTTCAGACCTTGGCCGTTTGGAGACGCGATCATTCCCTGCGCTGGACCCTAGCAACAAGCGCTTTTGTCGAGATTTTTCTCGTGTAGATACAGTGTGCTGTTGATAGTGTAGACAACTTGGACGATGACGAAGGAGGGCACCACTTGAGCTGAACACCCGCCCACATAGTGGAGCACCACACTCGAAGCGTCTATCCATCAGATATAAGGTGAGAGTGGACAATATGATTATGATCAATGTCAGACGCATGGGTGAGGGGGCGAATGAGGGAAATGTACTGTCCCAGTCCGAGTCAGTGGGCAGTGGGTTGAATGTATCCGCTTGCCCGGAGTGATGTGCACTGCTGCACTCTCAAGATCTCAAGATCTCGCCCCCCGTACGCAACACCGGGGTCTACAAGAGTATAAGCTCAAGGTTTGCACACTGCGGCTTCGGTGCAATTTGAAGATACTTTTGGTAACTCTCAGTTTGTAAAGCCCGTGCACTGGCAGGCTCACCCAGGACCCTGTGGCTTGGAAGCGCTGAATACGTATACTATGTGACGTTCTCAGGGACCGTTCGGATCCGTGCAAGCAGCAGAATGATGAATGACATCATTGAATGATTGCTAGAATAAGAATAAGTACTAAGCTCCGGTAAGTCATCATGGATGGCTTTTCGGATCAACAGGTGGGGTAAACGTAAGGATGACAGTATACCGCCGGGCGTGACAGTGCTAGAGCAGTATAGATCCAACAGGAGTATGACCTTTGAGGCCGCGTTCTCACTTCTTGACCGCTTACTGCAAACCACTGGCAGGTGCTATGTCTCGCCCACACACTGACTCGAACTGGAATCAAGAACTTGAAGCCAGCCTGAAGGCTGGCGACTCAGACTCGGACTCTGAGCCCGCATCCGAGACGAGTTCTACAACTTCTACTAGCCCGGGCTCAGCCGGAGAATCGGAATCTGCCTCGGGCCACCGGGCCTACCATTATACTAGGTCCGCTCATAGTTCACGATCCTCTTCGTTCAACATTAGTGCAGCAGAGGTGGTTCTCGGATTGTTTCGGGAGGATGCCGTCGTAAGCGCAGGATACGAAGAACTTATTTGTGAGGATCCTGCTGTCCGGGAAGAAATCATTTGCATGGATGCACGGAATCCGGACTCGTGGGTTAGCAAGGCGTTAGCAAGGCCGGAGCTCTGGAATGATGACGAGAATAAGGCAAGTGTTGGTCTGAGTGTTACTACTGCCATTGGGATTGTCCTGATACGATAATAAACGAAACAGACAGATTTAGGGCGGTTCACTGGCGAAAAACGGCCACGATCCACATCAGCAAACTGTGATTTGCAGTACAGTTATAGCAGGTTTCTTCAGATGTCTACAGGGTATTACAGTGCTACAGGCTCTTACAAGCCTGTCCAACCTCACTGCTATTTTTCACAGGATTCCACAGTTATTATTGTGGGAATTTGAAAAATATTAGTACTCCGACGAAGAAGTGTAGCCGTGACAGCATGACTCATACGTCATGTGAATCAAAGGTCACTTGCCCAACTTTAAATTGGGGTGCACAGGCTATGCAGCTCCGGAACATAATATATTAGATGTACTATGTAACTTGAAGTAACTATAAATTTTACAGATGGGCCGATGATGTTGCCCACGTTAAAGGTCGCCAGCATCATCGCGTTTACAAACCAAACTCGGGTATTATCATCGGACGCTCTACCTGCGAATGGCACAACAACAAAAAAACATACTAGACTGGTACAAGTGCAGTAGGTAGTCGATAAAGGAGAGGATAACTTAAGACGAACTAGAGTATGTACGAAAGGTCAACTACATACAAAGCCTTGTTTCTCTTTCCTCCAATCAAACACCTGACTAGGGCACAAATTGGTTCAACGAATGGAACAGATAGTAAGACGAACGTATATACTGTGACCGAGTCCAAAGTTCAAGTTGACGTCGGATTACATGGCTGATTGACACATACGAACTACAAATTAGCTGGTGGTGCGAGGGAATAGCCGGAATGACTCACCAAGGGGAAGATTTCTGCGTCGTATGTCATTGCGGATGCGGCCAATGTTCATATCGGCATCTTCCAAACGTTTTTCTGCCATTTCTGCACGACAACGATACAGTTTGATGAAGGCGGTGTGCTCCTCAAGAATACAGTCGGTAAGATGTTTCTGTGCTTGGCGTACTTTTCTCTTCGCCCGAGCAGCCTCTAACGCGAGCTTTGCTTCCTCACATTCAGTTTCCGTATCAAGGCTAGAGTCAGTATCGGAGCTGAGGGACAGAGGAAGGTCCTTGAACTGTTAGATGAGGAGTACATTAACCGGAACGTATATCTGCTTACCTCCTCAACTTCGAAGTCGTCAAATTCCCTCAGGCTCACGGTACCCCAAACTCGACATCCCAGTCCAGAGGATCCCACGGTCGTGCTAGAACCGGACATATCTTGCGAGGGACAAGGCGAAGACATACGAGACGAAGAAGACAAGTCGACTTACAAGTGTGGGAATAATAGGTGGGTAATTGCCGAGTACCTCTTGAAGCAATGCCTTCATGTCCGAATTGCGGAAAGCACTACAAGAATGCATCTAGTGTCACGCGCCACCTAAGCCAGCCGAGGACGTCCTGCCTGGATATGATTCATAACCTCGTCCAAGTTGTGACTTCAGACGAGTCCTCGGATCCCGACGAACCAAGCGGGTACGGTTCTGATTCGAACATCCACCCAGAACTGTACAGCGATAGAATGGACGTGGACTCGAGTTATGACTTGGAAAATCCGGACGAAAGCGGCGGTGAGGGGTTCGTAAGGGAGGAAGTAGTTGACGAATACGATGGGGCTGCGCTCGGATACGGCGAGGGTATGACGTTCATGGATCTTTTCGACAGCGATCAATTCGCCAAAGAGAGGGAATCCAACCCATTCTATCCTTTCTCTGGGAGAGAAGACTGGCAGCTTGGTCATTTCCTCCTCGCGTCAGGTCTCAGTATGGCTGCTATTGACAGATTTCTATCTCTAGACTGGGTAAGCTGACCGGTAGAACAATCCATCTTACGCTAAGCCTGCTACAGATCAAAACACTGCCATTATCTTTTCGGACGGCCAAAGAACTCCGTGGTCGTGCTGAACTCCTTCCTCGGGGTCCGCAATGGAAATGTCAGGAAATCCCAACATCACACCCAACAAAATCTCCCGTATGGCTTTACTGGCGCGATCCTGTCGAGCTCCTTGAAACACTCTTTGGTAACCCTGTATTTCGTGGAAAGATTGATCTGGTTCCTCGGAAAGTTTACCAGACGGCGGCTCGTCTAGTACGAGTGTACAGTGAGTGGATGACGGGAGACGCAGCGTGGGACATGCAGGTACGTTGGACGCCTTCGGCGACCAAGTTCATCGCTCTGATAGGTTGCCCAGTCACAAGTTCCGAATGGTGCGAGCATCCTTGGTACGGTCTTGTCCTCGGACAAGACTAACATCTCGGCATTGACAGGTAATCGCGTTGCCCGCCCACTGTCACTGATCAGGACAAGACTAATCTTTCGGTATTTACAGGTGATCGTGTTGCCCACCCACTGTTAATCAGTCTTGCCAACATCCACTCATCTGTTCGGCTCAAAAACTCTTCAAATGCGTTTCTACTGGCGGCCCTACTTCCCGTTCCGAAGTTCATACATACTAAGCCACGGATGCGTGGTGTATTGGAAAACCGACTTATCCATCAATGTCTGGATATTGTCCTCGCTCCGCTCAAGGCTGCAGCGGCACTCGGGGTAATGATGTCGGATCCCGCTGGTATACTTCGGTATTGTTTCACGCCACTCGCGACTTACATAGTTGATACGCCGGAAGCACGAATGCTTGCGATCGTTCGTGACAAGACATCGCCATTTACAATGGCGATGTATACTCAGTTCGGGGACAATTTTAGACATCTTCCCCGCACCGCCGAACGCACAAGACGCCAGCTTGCGCGTATCACCGCCAATCCCGATAATCTCGAGGAGTATTTCAAAGAATGTGGAAAGTATCGCCTTGATGGAGTATCTAAGCCATTTTGGATCGACTTTCCTCTTGCAGAGCCTTCAAATTTCCTAGGTCCTGAAGCCCTCCATCATCTTCATAAGGAATTCGGGGATCACGACGTCCGCTGGTGCATCCACGTCCTGGGTCCCGAAGAAATCGACTTTCGCTTCTCTATCCTCCAGCCAATAACAGGTTACCGTCACTTCCATCACGGGATATCGCGCGCCAAGCAAGTCACGGGGAAGGAACATCGACATATGGAACGTTACATCGTTGGTATTATTTCCGGCGGTGCACCTCATGGTGTGGTCATTTCTATTCGAGCGCTCATGGACTTCCGTTACATGGCATTATGCCCTGTCATCAGTGAAGATGGCTGCAATCGTATCGCGGCCGCACTCGCCGAGTTCCACACACACAAGGATGCCATCCTCGCTGCAGGAGCTCGTAGAGGAAAAAATAAGCCGATTGATAATTGGTTCATTCCAAAACTTGAGCTAATGCAGAGCGTAGTACCAAGTATCCGGACCAACGGTCCGATCTTCCAGTGGTCCGCGGATCTTACCGAACATGCCCACATCACAGAAATCAAGTCACCCTCGCGCAACACCAATAACAATAACTACAGCCCACAGATATGCCGGGCCCTCGATCGTACCGAAAAATGTCGGCGCTTTCAACTCGCCACTACAATACGGTCCTCCGAATTGAACACGAGCGAAGGCTACGATAATGGAGACAACCTCGAAGAAGACGAATCGAACGCTAGTGACGATGATAACAGCGTCCCACTCGCTGATCGTCCCCATCCGGTCAGCAATCTGTTTCTCAAAGCTGGACAAGTCTCAGCAAATATGAATCCCCGCACACCACATCCCCTTCGTGCATTCATCTCTGGTTCTGTAGCTTTCAGTATCGGCTATAATCCCTCGATGACGCGTATGCTCGTCGACGATGTCGCTGATAAGTTCCATCTCCCGGACCTTCGACAAGCGCTTGCTGACTATTTCGAGCGCGAGCAGCAGGGTACCCAAGCAATCCATCCCATCGGAGGGCCTCGACGTGCAGCTGTTGGTGTCCTTCTTCCTTTCGACCACGTTCAAGTGTGGTACAAGGTCCGCTTACAACGGGCATCCTTCAACAATTCAAACATTCTATTGCCGCCACAAACGGTCAATGCAATTCCCCCGAATCTGCATTGGCCTTACGGTCGGCATGACGCTGTCTTGGTCTGCACCGATGCAGATCAGCATTGGCCTCAAAGTGGGCTCGAAGGTATGCCCGTGTTTGCGGATTCAAGGATATCCGAGTCGGTACTTATTTTCGTGGTTTTAGGTCACAAAGTTGCCGAGCTCCGGCTCGTACTGCGTCCTATCCCCCGTGGAAATCTTTGGAACGACCGCTTTTTGGCCTATGTCCAGCGGTTCGACTTCGTCCCACAGCCAAACGGAAGTTGTATTGACAAAGACACACAGCTTCCTGTGATTAAACGTGCACTACGGTCTAATGGTCAGGAATTGGGAGCAATTGTTCCTCTAAGCCAAGTCAGGGAGCTCGTCAATATCATCCCTTGCTTCGGGGCTAGGGCACAGTCCCACCTTACGAAATCAAACAGTGCACACCATTCGTCCACATTCTTTCTGAACAAATATTTCACGAAAGATCAATACTATGTATTATCACACTTTTTGTAGTAGTTATACACGCCAAATGACTGCCCAACCTCCGGTGGCACCTGTGCAGGCCTGTACAAGTGCAAGTTTCCATTTTGAGCACAATGGTTCAACGTTCAACTTGCGGCCTGTCCCTACTGTCAACAACGCCCACGATGGACTCCCAGCGTTCTTGGCTGGAAAGTTTGGGCACTACGTTTGTCAAGATGAGTTCGCCGCTTACTCTTGACAAGTCAGTCAACGTGAACAACCTCAACATCCTGCTCAAACGGGAGCTTCACGATTGCCTTATCGATGAAAGCAACGCCTCCACAGAAAACACCTATCCCCTTCTCAATATCTTTCCGAAAGCACAGATTTCACGGTCGGTCATCGAAAGTCTTGTTATCACCACTGACAACGGGCCCATACACGTGTATAAGAAAGGCCGGTGGAATATTTCCCATTTTTCGTATCCAGACGAAGAAGTCGAAGAGACTCGGAGCCCACCACTCCCTCGTTCCTCCGAGCCCGACTCAAATTATCCGGAAGACGCTGCTTCCGACGTAGCACCTCTGGTGCTAGACCAGGACATAGAAGCTGCATGGGCAGCTGGCTCGAAGAATCCACCACCGTACGGTGACTCTGATACAGAGACGGAGGTTGACGCCGACTCGGACGACCGTATCAACGACCCAGACTATGTACTGTCCTCAAGTATCGCTTCAGATCATTCCTCTGACTACCCAAGTCAAGCGGCGTCCACTACCGCCGTACCGAAGACAACCGTATCCTCGGAGAGACAGTACGCCCGCTTTCTCAATGCCCTCGTATCTGTGCTACACCGTCATGTGGCGGACTCTCCCCATCCATACCCCATCATCAATGGATTCCGCACCTTCTCCGCTGCATTTTCCACAGTACCCATATTCCATCCTCTTGGTCCACGCAAACCGGACCTTATCATCGTCGAGAGCAAACAGGAACCCCTCTTGGACGACGTCTCTTGGGAGGATCCCAAACTTATCATGGAGCTTACCGAGGAAGAGTATACGCCGACCTCACGCATCGCTTTCACCCTCCACTCTAAAGCCTACCTCATGTTACGGTCACAGCCTTGGCGTCGCTTTGTCCTCGGCTTTTCAATCGCGCGCGATCTCTTGCGCGTCCACTATTACGATCGCTCTGGTGCGATCATATCTCGGCCCATCAATATCCACGAGGACCCTCGCAGGGCCGTTCGTGCAATCTCCGCTGCGGCTTTCGCTGATCGCCGTCACATCGGTTTTGATCCTACTATCGAAATCCACCCCCCTCGATCCCCGAGAAAATGCCCATCTTCCGACCCTCAGCGTTTTGCCCCCTCTGATCCCCCTTCTTCCTCCGCCCCTACCAAATCTTCCGACCCACCGTGTCTATCCCCCTCTGATCCCCCTCCTCCTAAAACGTAAGCATACGAGCTCGCTTCCGTTCATGCAGGTACCACCTCTAACGTTCGTTCATCGTCCTTCAGTGATGCGCAGCAATTTGCTCCCCCGCCCGATCTCCCAACAGAGCCAATCGGTTGGGTTCTTGGGCCTGACGGGGAGAAGTACGACATCTTGAAGATGGTATGGGCTAGCCAGGGTCTAGTCGGCCGCGGGACGGCCTGCTACTGTGTCAGAGATACAAACGGAGAAATATTCGCGATGAAGGATTACTGGGTGGACAACAGCCAACTACAACACGAGTCAAACATGCTCAAACGACTTCGTGGCATTCGAGGCATCCCCATCCAAGTCAAGGCTTGGAGCGTCCAGTTTCGGGGAGAATCAGATTCAACGATGAATATACGTCTGCCTTACAAATATCTTACGACGAACGTGAAGATGGCGATTGGGACGGGGAGAACTCATCGCCGCATTCTCATGACACCTTTTGCAACGTCGATCGTGAATTTTTCCTCAGTCGAGGAGTTAGTCTCCGCCGTTTGTGATATCGTACACGGTAAGTGATTTTCTCTCTGTTTGTGCCATGGCTCACGATCACTCTAGCCCATGCGGACAGTCTCGCCCGCGGGGTCCTCCATCGAGACATTAGCATCAACAACCTGATGCTCTATTGGGTCGCTCTTTTCATGTTTTCGGACTCGGATGCCGCTGTCTCTGATGGTGCTGAAGAGAGTGCAGTCCCTCTTGCCGAACGGACAGGTCCTGCCGGTACTTCGCAGGAAGCCAAGGAAGTCACGGTCGCAACTGAATCCCGTCTCAGAAACGGTCTTCTCGTCGACTTTGACTATGCGATGCTAACGGACGGAAAGACGTTCACGTTTAAGGGAACGGTAAGTGTTTCCCTTCTTTGGTCTATGTCAGTGGCTCATATTCACAGGGAACATTGCCGTTCGTATCCTACCGCATCCTCAGGATTCTTCAAAAGAATATCGAAGCCGATACTAGTGGCCGCCAGCAAAAGCAGATAATCGACCATCGACCAGCAGACGACCTAGAGTCGTTATTCTATGTCTTGGTCTGGATCTGCATGCTTTACGACGGACCGAACAACAGCCCACGAACTGATGTCTCTTTTCGATATACCCCCTTATTTAAATGGGCGGAACAAGACTTCGCGAGTGGGGACTTTTCAATGTGCATGCTGTCAAAGTTTCAGCTCATGACGTCGAAGGACACGGCAGCGCTAACGGACCACATAACCCCATACTTCAAGTGTCTTGAACCATTTCTTCTCGAATGGAGGAGTAAGATTGGAAAGTCATTTGATCAGGACGAAGTTTCTCTGATGCAACATGCGGATGTCCTCGAAATTCTGAACAAGGCCCTTGTCCATATTCGTACCACTAACACCACCCCAACCAAAGTTGGCTCATCGGATGTCGACCACGCCACTCCTGAAATCCAGGATGACATTCCCCCTCCTCAAGCTCCACAGAAACGAGCAAAACGCCCGATCCCTCCAAGCGATCGCCAACTCCGCTCACGAAACTTAGGTATCAGCTTGGGCGAAACGCTCACGAAAAGGGTACCTCGGAAGAAACGTGGTGCAGGCTCGGATTTGGGGGTCGAATCTTCCAGAGGGAAACGTTCCGCAGGTTAGGTAACTCTTTGTTCGATACTTTGTCATTCGTCACGGTTATTTAGTTGTTGTGTGTCCGAGTCTTTACTACGACTTGTCACGTGCATTACATAACAAGTTCAATTACTTGAATATATATTGCCGCATGCTCGTTCTTTCCGTTTTCTTGTCCCTTTTCCCATGTCGAAGCGCAAGTCATCCGTCGGCAGTGACGGTGCACCTGAAAAGCAAACTCGATCCAGTGGAAGGCCCAATAGAGGACAAGGTGGCCGGACCGACCAGTTGACGAGGGTCGGCGAGGCTCTCGTCACGAAACCGTTGCGTAAGAAGGCCAGGGATTCCGGAACCGTTGACGAGCCCGTCAATCCTATGGCTCCTGTAAACTTGGACAATTCACGCTCGAAGCAGAGGTCTCTAAAGGTGCAGTGATTGTCCCACACTCTCTCATCTACGAGACGTAATGTTGTTCAGAGAAACGATGCAGGTGACAACTCGGTCACGGTAAGCGTAATGTTGTTCGGGACACATGGCAAGATCTGATGGCACATCGAAGGTCAAGGTTACAACGAATACCGACAGCACAGTAAGTACAGCACAGTTCTCTTCGGTGATTTACAGACTATTCGACAGGTTGCCCGAAACAAGAAGCTGAAGGCTCCTGTGCCCGTCAAGCAACCTGCAATTCCAAGTGGGCGTTTTGGATTCCAACCAGCCGGAACGGAAACGGTCAAGACCTCACGTTTTCCACCGCCTGCTCCAGTTCTGCCCGAGAGATCGTTACCTCGCTCGCGAAACGTGACTCAATCAGGCTCTCAGAAAGTCCGACGGGAAGGATCCCAGATGGGGTCGGATGGTTCAGATCTTGATCTGGACACCCAGGTACCTCCCCACTTGTCAAGTGACGATCCTGACCTCCAGCAAAGGGACGAGGACGAGGACAGGTTCCCTCGCCAGCAACTCAAAGAAGACGATGACGTGAACGAAAGCGATTTGGACGTTGGCACCAACGTCGATGAAGATGAAGATGCTGACCACGATGTAGATGGCTATGTTTATGAGGGTGATGTTGCTGGTGTGGGGCTGAGGGATATCGCTGGAGGGGCGGTTTCCTCACACGAATTATCCGACATGGAGTGCGACCGTGACGATCCTCCGGCTCCTCTCAATTCGAAGAAAGTTCGGGTACGTGTTGACAATGACAAGGTGAGTGACACTCGTTGTTAGCCATAGATTGTACTCGATTCTTTCGATTTAGCGGCCCCGGGACGTTCTCCAGAGTCATCATAAGAAAAACGGGCGTCCTCGTGCTCCCGATAACGACACCTTACTTCAATTAAACAAAGAAAATCCTGTACGGCGACAGAAATCCGATGCAAACCCATTTCTTGAGGACGAGGAGATCAGTGATCTCAAGAAATCGAAGGCTCCGAAATTCTCCAAGACGTCGAAGGAGGACATCAACTCTAGTCCGACTACGTTGGGGTTTTACAAGTCCAACTGGAAGTGTCTGCTGCGATATGCCAAATCCGAGATGCGTCTGCACTGTGCTACGGTCAACCTGTTCACCCCTCTCGAAGTCGTATTAGAAGTCAGCGCTCGAGAAATTTTGTCTCAATCGCTCGCCAAGTGGAAGGCAGAGGAACGAAGTCTGGAGGATGGTTCGTTTTGTCAATCCACATTTAACCGTCCCTCACCACGACCTAGGTATATATCGCGTTCACAAACTCGATATGCACAGGCTTCTTGCTGACGAATGTGCCAACTTCCGGAGTATTTTGAAGAAAGTAGCTATCGCAGCCGTGAATAAACATTACGATCTTCATCCGAAGTTGGGCGCCATCAACGACCACGCGGCATACTTCAAGCATGCAAAACGGGCTGCTGCTGCCTTGCTCGACGAGAGTGATTTTTTGCGAGACGGCCTCGATGACATGGTATGTAAATAGAATCTCGTTGAACATGAGACTAATGTTTTGAATTAGGGTAAACCGCGCAATTTCGCGCACCCCGCAATTCGAGAGTGTTGCCTTCAAGTATATTACAAGTCGTCGAAGTTCCCGCTCGGCAGGAAGAAGTTGTTCGAACTCGGTATCCCCTTGATCTCGGTCGCTATGGTCACCACTGCCGTACGTTTTATCTACTCCTTTCACATCTTTCTGACAGTATTCGTCAGATCATGCATGTTCTCAAGACCGTTCGGATATGTGGTCATACCAAGTCTGTCCCGGCCATCAACGCTGACAACTGCGGCTCCGACTATCATAATCTTCAAAAGAGCCTCGTTGCGGTTGACAATGATTCACACCACGGACAAAGACTCAGGAAGATGTTGAAAGAATGGAGTATGGAGGGATCGTAAGCTATTCACTGTCTGTTGTGTCGTTTTTAACGTTCGAATATTTTTAGATTTACTACAGACCTCGCTGACGCTGCTGATTCCGATAATGCCATCACGCTCAAATTGTAGAAAATGACGATGTTACTTGGTTCGCGTAGTTGTAATGGACATTCATTGGTGCTTTCACCTGTGGGTATGTCTGCATGACGGGACATTGTGACGACTTCCTCATGCACGACCAAACACCGATGTGACGAAAATGCACGAGACAACGACGACGTGATGCGACGCGATGATCGCGGCGGTGAGCACGCCTCTCCTTTTCCTAGTTGACTCCCTTGCTCACCCCTCGTTGTCACCATCGGCTCGACTGCGATGAAGACGACCACAGAGACGACCACGATGCGACGATAATGTGAGCACCTCTCTCTTTGTCCTCGTTGACTCCCTTGCTCAACCCTCGCGGTTGCTGTCGGCTCGGCGGCATCGACTGACGTGCACGGTGAGGATAACGGTCGACGCATTGACTCATGATGATACATTGCACGGTGAGTATGTGTTGTCCCTCGGACTCCCTTGCTCACCCCTCGTCGTACGTGTCACTGTCGGCTCGCGAATCTGACTAATGACGACGATGTGATGACAGATGCGATGCAACGTGACCGTGACATGCTGATGTGATACTAGTAGGTACCCGTGATAGATCATCATAACCTTACCTATACTCTAGTTGGTACATATGTATATACTTATAAGATATATACAAATGAAAATAGTTCGGATGCTGTATATAGAAGCAAGGCTTTACAAACATACACAATGCTGTTTCGGACTGACAATTGGTTATGTGAGGGCAAGCCAGGGCAATACATAGCTGAAGTAGGTCTGGGCTAATGATGAACAGACTTTGATCAATGATGTTGAATTTATATAAAGTTGTACAGCCTTACATTTCGACCTGGGCAACCACTGAACAGACCTGTATGGATGGAAAAGATGGAATGTTCACCCTTCAAAGTGAATTATCATGATGGGCAGGACTGTAATAGCTGAAGTAGGTCTGGGCTAATGATGAACAGACTTTGATCAATGTTGTTGAATTTATATAAAGTTGTACAGCCTTACATTTCGACCTGGGCAACCACTGAACAGACCTGTATGGATGGAAAAGATGGAATGTTCACCCTTCAAAGTGAATTATGGGCAGGACTGTAACATGCTGTACAAGGCTTGACAGATCTGCCCAAATTGAACATACTTGAAGCACTGTAGAATCCTGGGTAGGTTGGCCAGACCTGAGCAGGATTGGACAGTTTACTATAGTTTGCTGATGCAGAAATGGCTCAAATCCAATACAGAACCACGAACGAGTCGGCAGATGCTAAAGTCAGTTGCTCCTCTTTTCGTCTCATGAAGGGTCATTCATCCTACCTCGGTATACTAGCACCAGAAAGTGCGTA
>JBBPOM010000806.1:0-17853 GCA_038091455.1 Leccinum uliginosum | reverse complement strand
CGCGAAACTGCCAGTGGACGAGTCGATTTCTAGTTCAAGTTGGCAATCCCCGCCATTCTCGGACCGGATCTCACCCGGACGATGACTTCACTCGCTGACCCTCAAATTTGATCTGCCCCCACCATTCTGAATCGCCCACATTTCACCCACCTTTGTCCGCCAGAGCCCACCCAATCCGGGTTTGTGTTACGTATCAGCCTGTGCACTTGGCTCCGAAATCTCCTGGATTCCTTCTCGCACTTGGAAGGGGTCCATGCTGATCAACTATAAGTGATCGTGATCGTTCGTTCATGCGCTACGGTCAAGTCCCTGAGGCGTTCCCTCTAAGCCGGTCCAAGTACCAACTTCCGGTCCCGATCAGTGTATAGACCACCCACGTTCGCGTTCGCAAAGATCCGAGGAAGCAGAGTGAGGACCCGTCCAGTCACAACAATAGACTGTGTAGCCTAGTGCACTATCGCGTGAACCATGTTCGTTTGATGGATCGTTATCCAGTATGTACACTTATCGTCCGGAGCAATCGAGGCCGGTTGTATCTCGAGATAAGAATGAAATAGGGTGGAAGTCCCTGGCCTTTTCCCCTTTCGTCTGGTCTCTCTTCGTTCTGCCTTTCTTCTCGCGGGAAAGAGAGATCAAAGGCGGGAATACCGTGACCGACTTCCTCCCCCAAACCCCAGCTTTCTCCCCCTATCTGCCGACCCAACGCCCACAGTCAATGGTCGGGTGATTATCATCTCCTGTACGTGATATCAATACTTGTCGTCTATACACATTTTCGATATAAATAGATAGAACATGTATATGTAATGCATGCGTTCCAGGAGGGGGGGCTGGGGGGGATATAATATTGTACTGTACTGTACTATAAATCAGAATGAACGGAACAGAAAGAAATAAAGAGCGGAGGGAGGGGAAACCGAGGATACATGGCAAGATATCGGTTATTTGAGAAAGTGTCTTCAACGAATCTTACATCCAGGAGAGACTTGAATATTTAAAACAAAGAAAGGTATGTCAGTCCCTCAACCACGATTGCGAGGTAAACGAACAAAAAAGATGGAAAGAGGCATTGATGCACGATGCGAAACACGATGACGGTGGGTTCACAGAAAAGGAAGTTGAAGGTTGTTGAAAAGCACATTTTGCAAATGCACGGCGGGGCGCTTGTTTGGTGGTAACAAAATGAAATGAACAACACACATGGTGTGTATATTAAATGAGGGAAACAGTGGTGGGCGGAGGGTTTGGACCCCAGGATCTGGGTAGATATTGTAAGAAAGACAAACAAGAATGAAATGTCGAGACACACAAGAGAGAGGGAAAAAAAGAACAATTGGAGGGCCTTATGTATCCACTACTTACATTCCCTATGGAACGAGAGTGAAAAAAGAAACATAGAAACGGAGTAGAGAACGGCGGGGGGGATAAATCAAAAGGTTAAGCGCGAGGGAACGTGGGGGATCTCAGATGCCAAGTGGAAGCATTACAAGGGTGGGTCGCTGTATCAGTTTCAATAAATGGAGATCGCAGAGGCGTTACCGCTTCCGCTTGCCGCTGATGACAGGTTCTGGACCCGAAATGATACTCCCGTGCATGACCAACCCGCCACCCTCAGCGCTCGCACTCGGGCTTCTGTACCCTTCTGAACCGTCGTCTTGCGCCCCAGACGAGTTGCCGAGGAAGGGAACGGCAAACCCACGCCCGCGCCTAAGGACCCCGGCCGCGATGAGTCGATCTATGTTCTCGTTGTTGCGGGCGTGCGCATCGCCTCCTTCCGCTTCGGCGTCCAGCATCACAGCATCGAAATCGATGTGCTCAGACAGGTCCATGAGGGGGTCCATGGGCGGAATCACGATGTGACCATCCGTGCGGACGCTCGGGCGTGGCCGTCGTGATAAGCCATGTTCGTTGCCAAGGAGGTCGGTCTCAACCTCTGTTTCGGCACCGTCACGGGCAAGCGGAGGCGGGCTGGCGAGGTGGCGGGCCGAGGTGGCGGTGGCGATCGGCGGAGGTGCGGAGGCGACGTCTTCCCAGTCGACATCCTCGTCTTCGTCTTCGTCTTCTTGTTCTTGTTCTACTTCGACATCTTCGTCGAGGTCCGCGAAACTGCGGCAGAGAGGGCAGGAAAATGCAGAGGCGTGCTTCTCGAGGAGTGGACGTATGCATTTGTAGTGGAAAGCGTGCGAGCAGGGTGCAATAAAAAGGGCTTGGCGTATGGTGACAGAAAATAGACCTGATGGAGAATGAGATAGATCGGATGAAAGGGAGGGATGAACGTACATATGCAACAGTCTGGGATATTCGACTTTGGCAATCGTTTGCCTTTGGTAGAGTCTTTGGAATCGGCTGGTTTGTCGGTTGTGACGGCGAGCGCCCTGAGCTGGCTGATGGCGTGGGTGCTGTAGAGGAGGTCAGGAGAGGGAAGAGAGTGGGCGGTAGGGATAGGATACGCACTTGAATGCGTTGGGAGCTGCTTGCCACTCTCTGCCGACTTCGATTTTGATCTTGACGGACTTGTAGATGTCTTCTGAGCCGCCCTGATAATCGACGCCGAGCTGGAGAATGTCGCCGTCCCTGAGGTGGTACGGCCTGGATTCGTGTCCGGCGGGGGAGAGTCGGAGGTGGTTGAGGAATGTGCCGGAGGAGGACTTTGTGTCCCTGATGAAAAACTTGCCGGACTCGAGCCATATTTCAGCATGGGAACGGGAGACGACCTTTGACTTGAAGGCGAGCTTGTTAGAGGAGAGAAGATTGGTTGCGTTGAGGCCGATGCCGGATCTATCGGTGAAGCGACCTATGCGGAGAGGGGAGTCTTCCTCCCTGAGATCGCGGGTGATGGGCTCGAAGCGGAGGGTGCGGCGAGAGTCGAGGTGAGGTACGAGACGGATGCGGTGGGCGTGGTTCGGGGTCGTGGAGGTGGAGGAAGGGCCACGATGGAGCGGGGGAGGAGCGAGGGGCATCGTTGACGTTTCAGCTTGGGCGGCGTCGGTGGGTGGAGAGGAGGAAAGAGCGCTGTCAGACTGTTGTGGTTGTGGTTGTTGTTGTTGGATGGGCGGTGTGTTGGATCTGGGTTGGGTGGTGGAAGGATTTGGATGACCAGTCGAGCGTCTGCGACGAAGGATGTTGGAGATAGCTACGCCAGGGTTACCGTTTCCGTTTGAGGTGAATTGGGGAATGATGAGGCCCCCAGGCGCTAGCGACCGACGTCGATTTGCGCGCGCCGTTGTTGGAGGCGGGGTCGGGGCGGGGACGGGACTTGAGGGAGGCGAAGGCGAAGAGTCACGTCTTGGAGTTGACGTCGTTGGATAAGTAGAAACTCCCCGCGGTCGCCCGCGAAGAAACGATCCCAAAATGGACGACCGCAGAACTGGTCCAGGCGTGGAATTCGACTCGGCGACGACCTCTAGCACCACCGTACTACCAGTCCGTCGTGTCTGTATGTCCACGGCCATTATAATAATTCGTTTGGACGAGGAGGAGAGGGGAGGAGGAGGAGGAGGAGCGAATATCGCTTTTACTCTTTTTTTTTTTCGGTCTCAATATCGATGGGGCTGAGCACCTTTCCAGCCGTTTATTACTCGGTAAAATGATCAAGGCACAGCTCGCAACGCCACTCTTTTTTGCCCTGAACTTGAGGTGATTCCGTTCGTTATCTACATAAATTTATGCCATCTCCAACAGCCGAGTTTACTTCCACGCCATCTTTCTCTTCCCCATCCCTGCTCCAGTGGTCCCTCCTCCGGGCCATCCCCATCCCCAGCTCTGAAGTGGACTTCAAGTCCCACGTTCGTTGCGCAGTGATAGCGATGGACACAGCACCCGATCTCATGGGGCCATGGTGATGCCGGGCGCAGTTCCGTGCCAGCCCGGACTCCCCGAGCAGTGCCGGCCTTCCGTTACTACCACTGGAGGCAACAATCATTCGTATCATGACGCCGCAGGACGCTGCGGCTCATCTCAATGTGTCACCGCCTTGGCTGGTTCGAGTCTTCCTCTCATCCTCCTTTGGAACATCGTCGTTCACCATTTGAACATGTGCCAGTGTGGTGACACCCCAAGCATCCGAACAGACATAATAATTTCCTACGACGTCGCACCCGTGTGTAGGCCCACTTTGCAATGCCCCTTTATCTTTTTCACACCTCCCCTCGGCGGCGTCAAAGTGAAAAAAGCAGCCCTTTCGAGGCTCTTGCAATCTATTCCTTTCAAGTTTCCCCGATTCGCAGAATTACCGCTCTGGCGTTACGTACCTTCATCACAAGACTCACCAAGGTGCAAAACGACATAGCCAGCATTCTTCGTTTAGTTAAAGTGTCCAATTCTGATTGGCCCACGGAGTCATCCGCGCCTCGCAGCCGCATCTGGTTCGTCCTCGTTCACTGTGGGCAATCTTATCAATGCAGAGCACCAGCTGCAGGTTTAACCCGAAACCGACGTTTCGTATTTCAGGACTAGCGTTTACAATACATCATTTCATTACCAAGCTTGTCGAATGGCATCATTGCCGACTGGGATATACACGTGTTCCTCAACTCGAGTTCCAGCAAGGTCTCTCTCGAATTATGCACATGCGATCCATTGAAATAGGAGCTGTGGATCGGGATTGTCGCTATCTTTTTCGGTGCAGCTTTACGTATTGTCATCCTGAAACTCTTTCTGCTGTATTCACTCACCCCTGCCCGGATCTCTTCCCTGTAAAAATTCAGTCCAGAGTCACGAGTCCTGACCGCACTCTGAGTCATTCCGTTGCCTTGGCTGCACCCCTATAAAAGGCGGAGTGCTCTGCCATTATCCCGACTCTGAGCTCGCTTGGACATATCGTCCCATCTCCGCGTTCTCTCTCTCTCTCATGGCTGTGGTTGTCGCTGCAACAACCTGGGGCAACCCGACCGCCTCCAAGCGCGTTCTCTTGATTCATGGCCTCACTGGGTGCTCGCAACTCTGGCATCGCTTGGCACACGACTTTGCTTCTCGAGGCAAGTGCTGACCTGTCTCACGCATCGCATGTAGCGCAGCGTTCCTGACATGTCTCTCTCTGCAACACGCAGGTTATTTCGTTGTCGCACCCGATTTACTCGGGCACGGCTGTGCAAGGCGCGGCGAGGTCTATACCGTCGCTGCACTGGCAGACGAGCTTCGTCCCTTTTTCTCAACAGCTCCCACAGGTGACCGTCCCCCGTACGATGTCGTCGTCGGACACTCGCTCGGGGGCATCGTCACCACCATCATCCTACCTCTCCTTGCATCGTCCAAACCCGTCCGAGTTGTGCTCGTCGACCCCCCGCTCGAGTCGACATCAGAGACGGTGGCCATGCACCGCGAGCGGTTAGTGCGGAGGGTAAGCCACGTGCATACCCCCGAGGAGATCTTGCGCGAGAATCCGCGCTGGACGAGGGAGGATGCGGTGATCGACGCTGCGAGCATGGAATTGTGTGGGCCGGAGGTCGTGGGGGCGATATTTGATGTGGGTTTCCTTATAAATGCTGTTGCTTTCCCTTGTGATTCTCGCTCGTTTTGATAACGACTCGCAGCAAAACGTCCCGTGGTCATTCACCCACCACCTGGCTTCGGTCCCCGAAAACGTGCAGGTGACAGTGCTGGCTGCAGACCCGGAACATTGGGCGTGCATACGAGAGGAAGCCGTGAATTCGAAAAACTATCCGCGCGTGCGGGCGAGGACGGTGTGGGGCGCGTCGCATTTGATTCCGCTCGAAGTGCCTGGGGATGTGATCGAGGCTGCACTCGAACTCGAGGAGGGCGAGGGCACAAGCAAAAGGGAAGGCAAAGATATCCAGCGGAGAGACCTTGAGGTTGTAGGAGTGGTAAGGGGTGCGATTGTCCCTTTCTCTGCCCCAGGTGAAGGCAACAACTCACGGCGTGGCGACGGTGTCTGTGCTTGATTCCAAAGGGCAGAAAAATACACGGTACGTGCCCGTCCGAGTCGCTTGCGAGGATTGTTCGAGTTGGTGCAATGGGGAAGCTGTATTTCGATAACTTTGATCGCAACTTCAATGATTGAAGCTTGATTGGCTAGCATCCTATTGATCAGAGTGTGATGCGAGCGTTGCCTTCCAGGATTGTCCGCCCGGGCCGCCCAGTACCGGCGCTAGCGGGAGTGGCAGGGGTCCGAACGGGAGATGCCGAGTAGGTTCATGTACTTACATCGTCTTGTCTTTCAATGTATGTACTATCAACGAGAGGGCGACTGCCCGTCGTTTCGCGTTTTCCCCGCTGGTTCAGTACTAATATGTCCACAAAGTACGCTCGAAGTCTCACTCAGTGGGGGCATACGGCCTCAGGGCTGCATTCCAAGTCCGATCGTTGCCTGGCATATGTGATGAGGTACGTGCACCGCAATATTTCTGGTTATACTTACATTTAAGCCCCCTTATAAACTCATTGAATTGGACTCAGAACGTCTCGTTTGATTCTATTGTGCTCTCTCTTGGCGTTGCACCATGAGCAAACACAATGTACACTCTACCTCAGTCACTCTGCAACCACAACGACCTGAGGAAGAGACCAAACCAATTGCTCTGGAGCAGCGCGGGTCTGATACAACAAGATGCGAGCATGTCATCATAACTCGTGCGTAATAATTTGTGGTGGTCTGCGTGGATCTCCGACATTCTTGTACACTGGTAGGCATCTATGCCACGGATGTTGCATGTGGACTCCGTCGACTACCGGCAGGTTTCCACGTCGCCCTAGAAATTGAAGGGAGGAGGACGAAAACTTCGAACAAGCCTGTATTGATAGGTCGGGATGTGGTGGAATGGGATGAAATCATTCTTTTGTTTGTCATGTCTTCCCTATTTCCTGCTACTTCTACTGAACGACGTCCAAGACCATCGGACAGATTATCTGTCATTTCGTTCAAGGTCTATGCATCCTTCGAGCATGGACTGAGGCTAGGAAACGGAGAATTACTTAGGGAATTCAAGATTCTTGTCGGAGAGGTACTCGATCTGAACCAACGACTCGAACGTGGGTAATTCACTGCCTTGGCTGAATGATCTAATGTGTTATTGCAGCCATAAAGTTTTCAGCTTCAAGTGATGACGTTTTACCATCGTGTTCGTCAGTGAGAATCATCACCGAGCAATTCAATTGCGACGCAAATGAATGCCGAACATGGCCTGTGGTGAGATGTTCGTTCATCTTATGTTCACTCTTCCTTACCATATGATGACGATAGCTGCCCGAGCCAGACGAAATGAATCCGTTGGGACGACTGACTGACGAAGGACATCATGCTCTCCTGCATCATCGCTTGTTCCAGGACCAAACGGATCTTAACCGAGCCATCGAGTGCTTCGAGCAAGTCCAGGACATATGCCCCCTGCATCACCCTGATCGCTCTGCTGTTCTATGCAACTTGGCCAATGCAAAGTTGATCCATTGTCAAGCCAATAATCATGACGTCGGTCTGGATGAGCCAATCACGTTATATCGGGATGCACTGTATCTTCGTCCTAGTGGTCATCCAGATCACGTTGCGACAACCCTCGAACTCAGTCTTGCTCTTCTGGTCCGCTTCCAAAGGCGACGCGACGAAACAGACAGGACCGAAGCAACGGATTTACTTTCGAGAATGGTGGTGCTCTCCCCGGTAGACAGTGGTGTATGCCAAGCAGGGCGTTTCGCATTGGAGATGGCTGAGGTCTCTACATCGATGCAATCTGTGGAGTCGGAGATATCACCGGAGAACCGTGAAAGTCCCGAGGATTCCGTGTTACACGATCTACTACACTCGGATCCTTCCCAGCTTGCACTACTACTAGCTGGGTTTGGGAGCGTATTGTATCTTCGTTTCAAGGAAACCGGTGATCTCGTTGACCTCAATGATGCAATCTCAATGTTGGAGAATCTCAATGGACATATTCCAAAGCCAATGTATCTGTCCCTTCTGGGGGGTGCATTGTCCAGTCGCTTCCAACGCCTCGGTGACCTGGCAGACATTGAGAGGTCCATTCCCATGCTCGAGGAGGCAGTCCGTCTTACTCCAGATCGTGATCTGGAAAAACTTGATTTGTTGAACACTCTCGGGATCTCGTTATCTTGTCGCTTCGAACGCCTCGGTGACATGGCAGACATCGAAAAGTCCATTTCGATATTCGAGGAGGTAGTTCATCTTACCCCTGATGGTCATCCGGACAAATCTGGTCGGTTGAATAACCTCGGGGTTCCGTTATTACGTCGCTTCGAATGCCTGGGCGACCTCGCAGACCTCAACAAGTCCATGTTGATTGTTGAAGAGGCAATACGTCTTACTCCTGATCACAGCCCAGACAAACCAATCAGACTGAACAACCTTGGGAATTCATTATTCCGTCGCTTTGAACGCCTCGGTGACCTGCTTGACCTCGACAAGTCCATTTTGGTCTTCGAGCAGGTAGTTCATCTCACTCCCGATCACCATCCAGACAAACCAAATTGGCTGAGCAACCTTGGAAACCCATTATTTCGTCGCTTTGAACGCCTTGGCAACTTGGTAGACGTTGACAAGTCCATATCGGCAAGAGAGGAGGCAATTCGTCTTATTCCTGATCACCATCCGAACAAACCTGTTTGGTTGAATGGCCTTGGTGTTTCGTTATCTCGTCGTTTTGAATGGTGCGGTGAGCTGGCAGACATGGAGAAGTCGATTTTGATGCTCGAGGAAGCAGTCTGTCTTACTCCTGATGGCCATCCAGAAAAATCAAGTCAGCTGAACGGCCTCGGGATCTCGTTACTTCAACGTTTTTATCGCCTAGGTGACCTGGAAGACATTGACAGATCCATTTCGATGTTTGAGAAGGCTGTCCGTCTCACTCCAGATCGCCATCCGGACAAAGCAAGTCGACTGAACAGCCTCGGGATTTCATTATTCAATCGCTTCAACCGCCTCGGTTACCTGGTAGACATTGAGAAGTCCATTTCTGTGTTGGAAAGGGCAGTTTGTCTTGCTCCTAATCACCATCCGGACAAACGAAATCCGTTGAAAAGTCTCGGGGAGTCATTATCTCGTCGCTTCAAACGCCTCGGTGACCCGACAGACATGGAGAGAGCCATTTCGATGTTCGAGGAGGCAGTTCGTCTTACTCCAGATCGCCATCCGGACAAACCAAATGGGTTACACCGCCTCGGGAACTCGTTGTCTCAACGCTTCGATCTCCTAGATGACCTGGAGGACATCAACAAGTCCATCTCGATGTTCGAGGAGGCCGTTTGTCTTATTCCCGATCGTCATCCGGGAAAACCAAGTCTGTTGAACAGTCTTGGGATCTCATTATCTCGTCGCTTCCTGCGTCTCGGCGACTTGGGAGACATTAAGAAGTCCATCTCAATGGTTGAGGAGGCCGTCCGTCGTACTCCCGATCGCCATCCAGCCAAACCAGCATTGTTGGTCAGTCTTGGCAATTCATTCAAGCTGTTTTTCGACCACTCTGGCGATCGTTACCATCTCTCTGCTGCTACTTTGCATTTTTCAGTGGCTAGCCAGTCCCCAACAGGTCAAATTTCCGACCGCTTTCGTGCCGCTCGCTACTGGATTCTCTCTGCGAGCGTCAGTGGTAACTCGGAAACTCTCCTCGATGCATATTCCACTGCCATCAGCCTCCTTCCGCAGCTGGCGTGGCTTGGGCTCCCCCTCACGGAGCGTCACCGGGTGCTCGTCGATGCGATTGATGTAGCACGAGATGCAGCAGCAGCAGCACTTGAAGCTGGCTACGCCGAAATGGCTGTGGTGTGGCTTGAGCAAGGACGGTCAATTGTTTGGAGTCAGTTCCTGCAGCTTCGCACTCCAGTCGACCAGCTTCGTGGCAGACACCCTGTCCTCGCCAATAGATTTGAGCAAATCTCCAAGGAGTTGGAATATGCCAGTTCACAAGGCAATCTCACATCCTACCGGTTGGAGAATAGCCTCCCTCTGAACACTTCGTCGTTCGAGCAAGAAGGTCAGAGGCATCGTCAACTTGCTCTCCAGCGAGAAAGGCACCTTGCCGAAATACGCTCCGTACCTGGTTTTGAGCAATTCTTGCTCCCGAAATCGATTGGGCAACTCGCTGCCCTGGCAAACTCAGGTCCGGTTGTCTACTTGAATGCCAGCAAGCAACGATGTGATGCCTTGATTGTCACGGCGGAATCAGGCAGTGTTATCCCTGTCCCCCTTCGAATCAGCTATCAAGACACGGAAATCTTGTATGGTGTCCTCCGTTTATTGCTTGAGCGGAATCGTCTCATTATTACACGTGATGATATCTCCTCACTCATATCCTCTGACGACAAACACGTCTCAAGGCAATTTCTTGGTTCGTTGTTAGCAGGAGATGACAGTGAAGTTGTAGATCGGGGAGTCAAGGTTAAACCTCAACGAATTGTAGGATACACGCCCGACGACCTGTTCCGCCGGGTTCTGGCATGCCTCTGGAATGACGTGGTAAATCCGGTGCTCCAGGCACTTGGCTTCTCGGTGCGCCATCTATCCCAGTCTCAAAGTTGATCCCTTCCGACTGAGCTTTATTTCTATCTCAGAGCCCACCTTCCGGAAGGGAGAATATGACTCGTATCTTCTGGTGTCCGACGGGTCTGTACGCTTTTTTGCCTATACATGCCGCTGGGCTCTACGATGCTGCTGGAGCAGGTCCAAAGCTTTCGGACTTTGCTATATCTTCCTACCTGCCGACTCTCAGCGCTCTAACCCCCTCTTCCGAGGCTGAGAAAGGCTCGAGTGGTCACTGCCGATCCAATATCCGCCTCGCTACTATCCCTCAGCCCCAGGATGACGGACAGATGATTCTGACGTCGGTCAAGGAAGAGATGAATTATATCAAAACGCTGTCTGCGAAATCGCAATTCGTAATCCCTGAAGACTCTGATGGCACCGTCGAGGATGTCATGGAAAAGATGGCCAACGCTGACTGGGTTCATTTCGCGTGTCACGGGATACAAGATCCTGAAGATCCGCTCGACAGCGGACTGTGCCTCGCGAACCATCGTCGTTTGAAGCTCTCAGACATCATCCGGTTATCACGCCCACAAGGCGGACTTGCGTTCCTCTCTGCATGTCTGACCGCAAGGGGAGACGAGAAGCTTTCGGAAGAATCAGTCCATCTCGCTGCTGGAATGCTTCTTGCTGGATACGGCGGTGTCATCGCGACGATGTGGTCGATCATGGACCATGACGCGCCTAAAGTGGCCAAGGACGTGTACGAGCATCTTTTACGGGATGAAAAGGTTCCCGACAGTGTCGAGGCCGCGGAAGCGCTGCATTACGCTGTTCAGCATCTCCGTGACTCTGGCGCGTCTTTTTTGTCCTGGGTTCCGTTCATTCATGTCGGTCGGTAAATGATATTCGAAAGAAGGTGTATGGCGTACTCTACTCCGTGGATCATCTGTTTGGTTGTCATCGAATCGATATGACAGTTATGCTAAGCCGTTGTTCCGAACATCTCTGCCCTCCTCCCTAAAGACTCGGCATGACAGATGCGGCACCGCTTGACGTCCAGGAGTACACTCGGCATCATTACCATCACCCAAGTGTCTCAGTTCTAAAATTTTCCTCGATCTTCGGGATTTATGTAACCAAAGTGGTTTATTCAAGGTGAGATGAAATTGCGCACAGAGGCGCCCAGATCGTCCAGTTAAGCCAGCTTATCATCGTTGCTCATGCCAGCAGACCAGAGGGTCGTACCCTTTATCTCTTACTCACACCCGAGCATACGTTTCAGAGTAGTCCGGTGGCATTAGTATGGACTTCCAGGTCGGTGTCTTTATTCTTTGATAACGTTATATCCTGAAACCCTCCAACATGCAGGTCACTGGGGTGAGGACAAAGACGAGGGCACGTGGGTGCCCAGCACTGTGCGTCGTGCGTGTGCGCCAGGCGAGGCCACCACTTGCCATCTGTGTCATGTAATGAGAGAACTCATTAATGTGTTTGACGTTACTAGTCATGTGCGCTGACTCAGATCAGCGACAAGTCGCGACTCATGCCACATGTGATTAGAACTATGTAAGTAAGTGTCTCTTCCAGTGATACCGACTCCAGGGACAGCTCTTTCGGGATGCCGAACAGTGCGGATTGTATGTCATGTTTCTTCACGAGCGCAGCCGCATGATGGCTCTGCCATCGAGCGCTGAATCCGTTGCCTTCGCCGTTTCTTCCTTTCTCTCACAAATGGTTGCAACAACCTGGGGTGACCCGACTGCGACCAAGCGCATCCTCTTGATTCACGGTATCACATGTTCGTCTCAAATCTGGCATCGCTTGGCACAGGACTTTGCGTCTCGAGGTGAGTTGCCGACCAACTTTCGACAGTCGCTGGCAGACTGGTCACCGAGCGCTCCTGATGCATGACGCCCTTCTCTTTACAAACACAACAGGTTATTTCGTTATCGCGCCTGACCTGCTTGGGCACGGGTGTGCTAGACGTGGCTCAGTGTACACTGTTGCTGCGCTGGTGGAGGAACTCCGACCCCTCTTGCTGACGTCTCGCGAGAGTGGTGACCCACCGTACGATGTCATTGTTGGGCACTCGCTTGGGGGTATTGTGGCTGCCGTCATGTTGCCGCTTCTGAAGTCCACGCGACCGGTCCAGGTCGTGCTTGTCGACCCGCCGCTCGAAGTAGACCCGGAGGCATCGGCCGGTTACAGAATTCGCTTCAGCGAGATGGTGAGCCACCCCCAGACGCCCGAGGGGCTTTTGGAGGAGAACCCACTCTGGACGAAGGAAGACGCGGTGATCGTGAACGCGAGCAGGCGGTTGTGTGGGGTGGAGGTCGTGCAGGCCATTTTAGACGTGGGTCCTTTCCTCTCTTCTTCCCTTCTCTGCAGCCGTACTCCTCGTGCCTTTTCATATATTCCTGACTTATTTTGTCCATTGCAGCAAAATGTCCCATGGTCGTTTTCGCACCATTTGCCGATGGCACCGGACAACGTACAAGTGACGGTGCTGGCTGCGGACCCATCCAAGTGGTGGTGCGTGAAGGAAGAAGATCTGAAGGCGTACCCGCACGTCAAGGCGAAGACGGTGTGGGGAGCGTCTCACATGATTCCACTCGAGGACCCTGGGGCCGTGCTCAATGCGGCACTTGGAGAGGAAGGAAAGGATAAAGCCGGAGGTGAAAGCGAACTTCCGAGGGGCGCAAATGTGGAGGAGCTTCGGGGTTGAGTTGCCGGCAAAATGACGGTTACGAATGTATGACTACGGCAGGATTCCCGAAATGCTTAGATATTAGCATTTCCGATTGGCGCAGTGACGAGTGTTGTATGTATTACAGTGAACCGAATTTCACCTCTCAGTACTCAGTGTTGATTTGTGTATGAATGTACAAGACCACAAGTAGGTGGATACATATTGATTGATTACGGGCACCGAAATTGAATCGTCTGTGTTGTATAGAAAGCTTTTCCATAGTGTCATGACCGAACATTCTGACCGGCAGATGTTGAATAAACGATATCTTTGAACCGTGTCAACGTCAAGTAGAAGAAGTTGTAGCACAGCGCATGGGCGTAGAAAAGACAAGTCAGAATCTAAACGGCGAGACGGAACTTGTAGTATGTGAGCTGGGACGAGGAGGCGAAGGACTAGGGTGGCAGGAAGAAGCGGGTCATCTCCACTCGTTTCGGGAGCGTACCTTGCAATGGGATAAATAAATAAGATCCTGGATGGGAGAGGCACGACTGAGACAAATCCTCGCATCACGGCAATGTGGATTGGTGGCTTATCGTCGGCATCGAGATCACAAGGGTCACAGCCAGCCTCAATGAGAAGTTGGGTAATCGTTCTCGTTCAACTGTTAGACACCTTCGTAGCCACGTGCAATGGTGTATCTCTATTGTCAGTAACGGCATTCACTAGAGCATCATGCAGTACTATAGCTGCCCGGGCGTCAACGAACTGAATTGTTCTAATCATAGACTCACCCTTGATGTGCGGTGTCAATGACTCGTCAAAGGTGGGTGAGGTGTTCATCGAAAGTAAAGCCTTGGTGACGGGGACACCCACAACGAGAAGTGCGTCTGCACAACCAACTTCAAAAAGTCTCGCCAACACAAACATCAGCTCAACTCCGTCAACTACTTGAAATCCTCTACGCTGTCCAATAGAGCAACCAGAAGACGTCTGTTCTCCCAGGGTGTGTCCTCGAACTTGAGAAATCTTGTAGTCCCCAACAACCGTCTGATGACCGATAGAAGGAATCTCATTTTTGTCGAAGACACCAGACAACGTCAAAGTGAATGCGCTAGTCGCTGACCCTTCTGAAGATCCGCAAGCAAAGGAAGAGCATCTAGTAGAGGTGCCACATGTCACGGTCAAGACGGTGTGAGGCGCGGTTCCTTACACGATCCCGATTGATTGGCCTGAAGTCATCCTTGAGGCAGCCCTCGAAGGCGCAGAATGATGAGAGCGTGTGCGATGATGACATGTTCAGCGTATACCAAAGTCGATTGTGAACATTGACGTTGGTAGGTTCTGATTGGTAGCGTGAGTATTCCGAAATATGCGCTGTAATGATAACAAGGGTCTCACTCGAACGTGCAGTACGTACAGAAACTGAGACAGGACACAGGCTTTGTTATCCATCTCGACTTTACTTTTGTGCCTGATGAAGCAAGCTCTCGATGAGAGAGTCGGAGAGAGTCAGAGATACGGCCCGGGGCCTCGTTCGCAAGACTAGCAACTCGAAGAAAGGAAATCCGAAATTGGCTCGAATTGCCTTTTCCCCGTGTTCCAGTGGGCTAGTGACGTACGTGGTGTAGCAGAACGAGAAGTTGAAGTTGAACGGTTATGAGAACCATGGCTCGCCCAGATAGATCAGCCAACGGTTTTGGCTCGCGATGGGGCTCTGGGAGGGACCAGGGACTGGCACTCTTTCCGCATTCCGCACTCCTCATATCAAGTCCAGGACTCCTTCGGTGAGCGAAAGATTTTCGATTGGATCGCAGCACCTGTCTCTTCTTACGTTTGCTCATCGCTGATGTATCGACCGAGCCGGAGGGGTTATCCGACCGCATCCACTTGTTTCACGGCCACACAGGGTCGTCGCAAAGGATTCGAACCGTACTGACATTCCGCTACTGGAGATACAAGGTGGATGGGAGACACTGTAAGTAGTTCAATTATAACAGAGAACGTACTCTCGGAATGTGCCTGCATCTTCCCTAGTCACACCAAGTTCAGCATTGCCTTGGTCGTCGCCAGTGAGCGCGTATCCAGTCAGGGAGGGTGAAGTGTCTCATGAGATGGCTCGCGGTCATGTGCAAAAGCACGAGAGAGGGAAAGATCCGTCTTCGAAATCCTTGACTAATAGGCGGATTATCTTGCTTTGCTCATTTTCTCGACCACAAAACCAGGACGTGTGGGAGATGGAAGCGGCCCGCGCCCAAGGCAGTGCCAGGGTGATCAACTGCGTGGGAGTGGAATGAGCGCACACGTGCGTACGGATGACAGTGCACCGGAAGCAAACGGCGAGGCATTCCCTTCTTTATACATAAGTACTGTGCTTGAACCTAGGACTTCTTCCACGGTGCAACGAAGGCGGAGGAACGGTGAGTAAGACCGAGCCATGTTGTCAACAAAGAGTGCTGACGACGACTTGAAAAGGACTGAACAGGGCAGATAACCCGTCTCCCTTGGACAGGATCCTGCAGGTCAGAGATTCCTCTCGGTAAAAGAGAGGTACTCACTTTCAGATGGATTCTCAGGCTCCAACGTCGTAGCCGAAACAAATTCAATCGTGAGATCGTTGGTTGGCAAAGGTCCAGTAGTACTAGCAATTTGGCGGAGCACATCATGGGCACTGGAGGATGGCGGTATGGACGGCGAGTAGTGGAAGTAGACAAGTCGAGTGTTGTTTTCAGTCTGGCAGCTTTACGAGACGGCAAGTGGATCGTGGGCGGGAGGGCTACTGGCCCCGCCCACGACCAGACCACTGAAATGGTGGACATTTCAGCTGGTCGGGGAACACCGCGCTGATTGAGGGCGAGCGACTGCTCGGCCCTGCGGTCAAGTCCTCTCCCGAGTCGGAGTCAGCCGACGGACATACTCATCGCCTTGAAGTACTACTACTACATAGTACTCTCTATCTAGCAAACAAAGTCTTTGCACATTCTCTCCAGTTCCATTGATGAACTCGTAGAATCCCCACTGAAGGACCTCTGCACTACGTTGCTTGTCTCACTCAAAGTGCGACCGCCACGGCGTAACGAGCTCGGGCGATTTTTTTTTGTCATCTCAACTGAGACCTCTAACCCGTTTTTCAGCATGCACGAGACGAGCTCGAGCTGACCCCGAGGAAACCGAGTCGCCGCCTGCCAATGCACCCCGGGGCCACCGTGTACTTCAAGACAACGAACGCAAAGACAGGATGGAGGCACAACAAATTACTCGTCAATTGGCTCGAAGGTGAGATTCTGCGTTGTGTCCGTGTCAAAGCATCTTCAATCCATGCCATCAGAATTCACAGACAATTGTATATCAAAGCTTCAGACGATTGGAGACCTCGAGGTGTCGACTACGGAGAAACACGACGGGGCATTATTACCGAGAGCTCAACCTGAGGGCACACCAGGATCCCGTGACACTGGCACCTCGCTGCTCGGGACCTACCCACCAACTGCTTAGTGATTTTGTTCTAGGTGAAGGATGCTTGTCACATCAAAGCCATGACCGCGAGGAATTGAGGACGACACCAGTCTGGGTCAGCGGCGAGCCGTCAAGCTCTTTCCATGTCAGCTGATTGATCAGGGTATGCATATTTTTAGTTTCAATCACCGTGAATGAAGTAGGTCGACACGTACATATACTTATGTCTCGATCGCCTGACATCAAAACCGAACTCAGGGTTTGCTTAAACTGTCACTCATGGCAGCTCCCGTGGCAACGACCTGGAGAGCGCGTCCGCTTGATTCACAGCATCAGGCGGTCGTCTCAATTCTGGAACCACATTGCGCAGGGCTTTGCATCTCGAGACGAGTCCCAACTCCCAGAACGGATGCACTCGCTGCCACATCTGACATGACCACAGGTTATTTCGTTATCGCACCCGATCTGCTCAATCACGGTCATATGCTAAGCGTAGCTCTGAGGCTACCATCGCTGCATTTGCGGACGAGCTTTGACCCTGGTTCTCGACGGTTCCCTGGGGCAGGGCCGGGGACGCTACGTAGGACCTCGTCATAGACCACTTGTTCGGGAGCGTCCTGACTGCCGCACTGTTGCCCCATCTTGCGTCTGCACGACCAGTTCGGGTCGTGCTCATCGACCCGTCGTTCGAGCTAACCCCGGAAGAGCCTGGCAAGGTTCAAGCAGTCCGTCGTTGACAACGTCCGGAACCAACAAACGCCCAAGGCGCTTCTGCAGCAGAACCCGCACTGGACGAAGGAGCATGCCGCCGGAGAATCTGCAAGCGCGCACTTGTGCGATGTCGCAGCCATAGAAGCCATCTTTGATGTAGGTGTTTCCTCTCGCTCCCCAGCCTGGAGTCTGTTTGTTTGTCACATTTTTGTTGTGGTGTTTGGGTTCGTGACTAACTTGATTTCAGCACAACGTCCCTTGGTCATTTCACACTTCTTGTCGAAGACACCGGATAACGTCAATGCGACCGTGCTGGTCGCCGATCTGTCTAAGGATCCGAGAGCACAGGAGGAATCTAGAGGCGTACCCGCATGTCACAGTCAAGACGGTGTGGGATGGAACTCCTCACATGATTCCGATAGATATGCCTGAACTCGTCGTCCGGAGAATGATGAGAGCGCACGTCATGATATCTTGTGAGTGACATCTCCGACTTGTGTCAAGTCGGTTGTGAAATTTGACACGGTGAGTTCTGATAGTAGATCGAAGTAACATTCCGAAATGTGCG
>JBBPOM010000805.1:0-17862 GCA_038091455.1 Leccinum uliginosum | reverse complement strand
CAGTGATGGATATAAGCAGTGCAGAAGAAACGAAATTCGTTCGCTGTTGAGAAAGTTCGGCACACCTGCATTGTTCATCACATTGAACCCGCACGACAACTCTTCTGTTTTGCTGGCATATCATGCCGGTTTATCGACGGAACAGTGGCAAGGAATGAGTTCATACGAGCGATCGTCCTTCGTGGCGAGCCACCCCGATGCAGCCGCGAAGGCTTTCGATCGACAAATGGTGTTATTTGTCACGACGGTCCTGAAATACGGATGTGAGGACGGGCTGTTTGGGAAATGTACTGCATATTATGGTATGGTAGAGGCACAAGGAAGGGGTACATTACATTGTCATATGTTAGTGTGGCTTGCAGGAAACCCATCTCCGCAGAAATTGCGCGATAGAATGGTGTCGGACGATCACTTTAAGTCTGATGTTTTTGCCTGGATAGAAGATATCATCAAGTGTGAGTTGGACGATGCTGAGGATCACACTCCAGCTACGAACGTCGTTCGGCCTCAAGGCACGAGTCGTAACGAGGACGATCCTAAGCTCGAAACGCCCCCACAGATAAATGACATGGATGACCAGGGTTTTCGTACTGCTTACCTGCACTTTGTAAAGCGGTTGGCAATTGCGTGTAACTGGCACGAGCATACCGATACGTGTTACAAGTATCTGCGTGGTGGGGAACAGCGTACAGACGCAAACTGTCGGATGAGAATGAATGGAGAGGTTCGTCCCGAAACGGTGCTGGACGACGAAACTCAATCAATCGTTTTGCGTCGACGTCACCCGTGGATAAATAATTTCAACGACGTAGTGTTATTTTTATTGCAATCCAATATGGACATCAAGTTTGTGGGTTCCGGTCCTGCTGCGAAAGCTTTAGTGTACTATATCACAGATTATATCACTAAGAACGAACTGAAAGCCCATGTAGGAATCGAAGCGTTGCAAGCTGCATTGCGAAGTCATGAAGAAAAGTTTCGTAACGATTCGTTTTCGACGCCAGAATTTCGTAATCGAAATTTACTCACTAAATGCGCAAATGCATTGATGGGGCGCCGTGAGATCTCTCATCAGCAGGTTATGAGTCATTTCGTCGGTCAAGGGGATTACTACAGCAGTCACGCGTTTCGTACAATTCGATTATATGAATTTCTAAAATTAGTATCTCGCATGGAGACTGCTGAGTCGAACGTACCGCTTGATACTGACGCGAATGGTTACGATGCGGATGATGATGGTTCCGACTTGCAACTCGAATCAGTGGATTTAACTATAAAAACGTCTTTAGACGGGTTAACATTCTGTAGCGATGTATATGACTATTGTTACCGGCCCACGGATGGAGACTTCGAGCGTCTGACATTATGGGAGTTTGCTGAACGAGCTGTACGTGTTCGGCAAAAAAATGGGCAGACTGATCGCGAGGAAGAGGAGCTCGCGAGCGACTGTGACGCTGATGATGTCCCAGGCTGCGACGGACACGTTACGCGAGGAATGTTCTCTAACGAAGCTCACCCGCAGTATGAGACACACGCTCTTCACCTCCGCAACAGTCGAAAAGTCCCTGTTCTCATCGGACATAGTCTCCCTCGACGGGATAAGTCGCCAGAGGACGAAGCCGCTTTCTGTCGCACGATGTTAATATTGTTTGTGCCTTGGCGCCTGCTTAGTGATATGAAGAATACGGGGGAATCCTGGATAGATGCTTATTCTCGCGCCGATATGCCACCCAAATTTCGACGCCTGGTGGACAATATGAACGTTGAATCTGAATGTAAAGATGCCAAGGATACGTACAATGACTTGTTGAAATCAAATCGCCGCAGCGGAGAGACATTCGACGTCCCCGCCAGCATCATGATGTTGCAAGACGAGATGATATTGGCGGATGATTTAGGATTCACGGATTTGTTCCCGTTTGATCATAATGACGATTACTTGCAAGACGTCGATGCCGATTATGATCAGCTTGCTGCGTCGGACCATTTGCCCGCAGACGAACATACGATATCTGTTTTGACACGTCAATTTTTAGACGATACGAACTTTGATCGGAAAGGCAAAGGAAAACAAGTGCAATATGGCTCTGTCTCCCTACTTACGCCCGAAGATGAAACGGACCTGAACGTTCTCTCGAGAGTTATGCGATTGGAAAAGATGGCAAAAAGACCAGCGTGTAGATCGAACGACATCGAAACTGATGAGCCTGCTCATAAGCGAGCACGATTGGACGAGACGGGTAGCGCTGGTATGGATATTGAACGGATAGTGCGCGACATACCAATTTCGCTCAACAGTAGGCAGGGCGATCTCTCCTTGCAGGACAAGCGAGGCTTGATCAGTGACGTTGAAACATCATTTGGCTTGGAGCATAATGAGGAGCAACGACGCGCGTTCTCGATAGTTGCGGATCATTTTGTCAGTGACAGGTCCACGCAGATGTTAATGCTGCTCACTGGTGTCGGAGGTTCTGGAAAGAGCCACGTTATCAACGCAATCATGGAGTTGTTCACGCGATGCGATGCGGCCGGACAGATATACTTGAGCGCTTCCACCGGGGCCGCGGCTGTACTCATTGAAGGCTACACCATACACGCTTTAACGTACCTGCCAGGAGAAGAGAAGCTGTCAGATGCGAAAGACGCTCAGTTGAAACAATTATGGGCGAACATCCGATACTTGATCATAGACGAAATTTCGATGATATCGGCAGAGATACTGAATAGTATCTCCGAACGATTGAAAAAAGCTAAGCCTGCAGAGAACGGGCGTTCGTCTGAAATACCTTTTGGTGGTGTCAACGTTATCTTTGTTGGCGACTTGGGCCAACTACGACCTGTAGGTGGGAGCGCGTTGTATGCGTGGTCGTTAACGGATCGGGTAATACCGAATACCAAAGAAACCAATAAGGGGCAAATGGGTTTCTTCGGTGCAAGTTTATGGAAACAATTAACGCACGTGGTGGAACTGAAGAAAAACATCCGCGCCGTAACTGATCCGAACTTCGTCGACCTATTGGCACGCTTACGGTCCGGTGTCCCACATCTGCCCGCAGATAATGACACTATCCAAGCAAGACTCATGGAGCGGTTGGCCATTACGGATCGTAATCAGTATCACCGTCTGTGCAGGGCCCCAGTGGTTTTTGGCGAGAAGCGCCTGCGAGATCGATATAACGAAATACGAACTAAGGAATTCGCAATGCGAAGTGGCCAAGAGTTCACTGTGTTCCTGAGCATAGATAAAATAAATAGGTTACCTGTCGTCGGTGCTCTACAGCGTCATCTACGGTTGTTGTCGTCATCCGTTACAAAGGATTCGTTGGGGCGCCTCCCACTTGTGCCTGGAATGCCTGTGATAGTCACTGAAAACCTGTCCATTTCGCATAAAGTGGTAAACGGATCAGAAGGGACTTTGAGAGATGTACTTTACAACGATTTGCCTGAAGGTAAAGTGATCGTTTGCGCTTACGTCGAGATTCCGTCGTCTACATTTCATTTGGAGGGGTTGCAACAGTCTGTCGTCCCTATCTTGCCACAGGCGGTCTACTTTCCGTGGACCCATCAAAGAGGATCGACGGTGAATGTATCGAGGCTGCAGGTTCCACTCTTGCCCGCTTGGGCGTTTACCGATTATAAAGTGCAGGGGGCATCTATGGACACCGTTGTAGTTGACTTGGCGAGTGCGCGGGGTTTGCAACATGCATATGTGATGCTGTCCAGAGCGCACACTCTGAAAGATGTTGGGGTATTACGACCGTTCCATTCACATCGCATTTTCACTCGAATTCAGGGAGATCTTCGTGCTGAATTACACAGAATAGCTGGTCTGGATGACAATACCCAGGAATGGTTTGAAACCACGAATACATTGACAGTGTGACTAGCTAAATCTATCCATACGCTTGAACACAGACTTGAAGATTGTAGTCCCACAGAATCCGTTCTTCGTAAATCGAATCGACGACCTGAAGGAAACTGTCAACTTTGATGATAGAGATACCATAACCGTTTATTACATGAGGCTGACCAAACGGTACAAATATTGTCTGTGTGTATATGTAGATGAATACGTTAACCTTGTAGTCCTATACCAACCTCACGCCCTACCGTGACTTTTTATACCCACCCCCTCCTATCCCCCAACACATTTGCCATCGGTTTTAAGTCACTTATCTCTCCCGAATCCCAAAGCATCGGTCACTATAGGGCCGGTGTGGCGTCAAATTCGACCACATTCATCCTCTGCTCGCAATGCAATCGGTATTGGGTTTCAGACTGTTAATGGTATGGTCTTAAATTCGATTCCGTACACAACCACTGACATACGAACCATCATCATGTCTTACTTGACCGACGTTTCGGATACGCTCGTAGCTCGACTGTGGCCTGATGGACTCTCGCAAGCAATCTATCTGTGCGGAGGGCAGGTCGACATCAACACCAATCACAGTTTACCATCGAAACTCGAAACGCTTGTCGACTACGTGGACCTTGTTGACGACCCTGAAATCACGAACCCATATCGAAACAAATGTCTAGTGTACAAGCCCCTGCTAGCTCCTGACGTACACTCTCTGTGGTCTGTTTCAACTCGCATCCACGGTTTCTTCGAACACGCTCAGATAGAACCCTTCGGTAATTGGAATGGGCAAGTATGATATCCTTGCAGAAGTTTAGTTACTTATTGATTCGTTGCAGCAATGCCACGACGGCGCATGCGGCAGTCCAGCGGGTCGTCTTATCAGGCGCAACTTGTGGGACGGCGTGGAAAGCACAGCAACATTCGCTCAATGTCTTGGGCCAATTTGTCAGCCGATCCCTTCGTTTACCGCTGGCGGGACAGTTTAAAGGTTCAAAGCTGCAAATGCAAAGACGGGTCTTCACAAAAGTGCGATTGCGTTCGACTTAGTGGAAAATTACTGTGATGCTTAAAGATTTTGCGACAGAAACGGGATGCGATGCAAACCGAGGCGCACCAGACGACCAAATTTCCGGATCCCAAAAATTGGCTCGCATCCGTACAGAACCAGTGGTGTCCTCGACCGCTCCTCCCTATCTACGACTTGTTGGAAGACGGAACGACAACTCGCGTCACCCATCTTCTTTTAGAAGCCGGGGATTTTGTTGAGACGGAAGTCGGGTTCGACATCGCCGTCGACAACAAAACTTCGAGAGGCCGTATGGTACACGTCTATCTATGTTTGCATCGTATCACCCGCCTCTCAAAAGCGAAGGTTTCCAAAACCACTGCGCAGGTAAGCAATGTGATTGGCGTTTATTGCCCATGTCATTGATGCCACAATCTCGTGAAGCCGCATGAACATAAGCGGCAACGCGACAGTGCGACAACCGAACCTATCCGCAAGATCAGACGCTTTGAAGAAGCGTACGAAGAATTGGAGTTTCACACAGAGCACGGTACGCAGAACGAGGCGGAATCGAGCGCGAATGATGCTGTATGATGCGTAACTTGTCCTTGTGATGTATATTTTTTACTTAACTGCCCCATAACCCACCCGTTTTCTTATATATTTAGATTGTAGGGATAGCGGAGTTTTATATAGCGAATGCAGAAACTTTTAATCATATTAACGACTAGTGGTCAACGTCACGTGTCCGGATGCTCGTGATCAACATCGGAAAAGTTGGGGGGGTCCAGGGTTGCCCGTAGGGCCGTGTATGGTAAAGTTGAAGGAAAGATGATGATACCAGACATGCAAGATGATACTGTACTAGTACTATATTATTTCAATTGATTTGTCAGGCTGCCACATGACAAGGTCTATCTGATGAAAAATTAATTCAAATCAGCATTCCAAGTGACACATCATGATGACTAAATTTTTTGTCATTTCAGCAAGCACATAGTGTCATAGACTACATCAGAACTTTCAAGTGAAGTTTGGGGCTGCCCGGGCAACCTCCGTTTGGATTAGTCCAGGGCAACGACCGTTGCGCTGGTGCAGCGACCTGAGTGGTGTCTTTAACAGCCACACTGTCACCCTTTTAGGTATATCAGAACACAATAGATAATAGATTGCTCAATAAGATCATGTGGATGAGAATCATGATGAGATTACTATAACATCAATGTAACTAGCTGTATTGATCGACGAACATCTGGCCAGTGCCCAGTAACGCCTTTACAAGAAAGTCATAGCATATTTTTTTACTTACATCTGTACCTGTTCGTATATACTGTGGCCTCAAAATCACGTTCAGGCCCTGAAACGAAACAACCAATGATGATCACAATCACTCAGAAAGCGAGAGCAATAAATGGCAATTCCAAAAGTGGAAAACGATTACATGAGTAAACTACTTATATACTAACTAACATGAGGACTTTAGGGCAGACATGGAATGATATGGAATGTTCGGGAAAGTTCTGTGAAGATGTGAAATGTGAAAGATAAAAGGAAATGAAGTGATAAGGTGAAGTGGTGAATAGTGAAAGGAAAGAAAGAAATGAAATCGTTACATTATCCCTCTCTTAGGGTTTGATGTCCTCAGCAAACGGTGGTATGTCAAAAAGGTGGTTGGGAAGGCGGTTGAGGGTTTTGCGGAAGGCGAGAACGTCGGGATCATCGAAAGTTGTTCCTTTTCCAGTACATACCAAACAGTCGCAAACGTCCGAGTCTGTTGTTTGTCGTAAGTTCATTGTTTTGTTTGGACGTGCAGTGATCGGATGTAATCGGTGGAAATTCTTTAAGGCTGCATCTTGTGCATTTTTTAACTCTGATGCTGTCTTCCATTCTCGTTCTTCTCTGGGGAAACCTCGCCAATGAACCAAGTACTCTACTCCTCCTCGTCATTCTCGTGAATCTATTATGGATTCCACCTCTTGTTCTTCTACTTGTGCTACAATATCCGGAGGTGGCAGAGGTGGTGCTTTTTGGGAGGGGAATTTGCCTTTTATGTAGGGTCGCACTGGGACGCATTCATTGAAGACATTGTGGATTCCTTTCCATTTGCAGTTTCGGAGGTGCAGCTGGTAAGAACCATCACTATTCTTCTGTTCAATTGCGAATGGACCACTGGCATAATGTCGATCATCTAGTTTTTTCATGGGACGATCGGAGCAAATGTTGGTGGCTTCGATGAGTACTAGGTCACCAGGTTTATACTCCAAGGGAGTGCGAGCATGATGGTCATGGAAACGTTTCATATCAGCTTTGGCGTGTTCGATGGACTCTTTAGCTACTTTCTATATATTTTTCATCATGTCCTCGAATTCCTTGGCTGACTGATTTTGTATCTGCTTTCGTGACTCAGTTCGAATCCTTGGAAGTTGTCCATAGTACTAGTTCAGAAGGAAGGGAGTATATCCCGTAGCTTCGGAAATCTTTTGATTGTGCATGAATTCCGCTAGTAGAGCTAACCAATTGACCCAATCTGTTTGATGGTGATTAGTATAAATGTGAAGATATTGTTCGATCTCTGCATTTAGTCATTCAGTAAGTCTGTTTGTCTGGGGATGATACGCGGTGGAGGGATTTCCTTCAATCTGAAGTAGGGTGTATAGATCCTTCATGAATGATGATACAAATTGTGTTCCTTGATCCAATATGACTTTTCTGGGTGTTCCGTGTAGCTTAAATACGTAATCACGGAGTATCTGTGCTACATCCATGGATGTGATTTCAGAGGTGACGGGAAGATGTGGATCATTCGGGAGAAGTGGTTGACGACATTTAAGATCATATTTTTTTTTTTTCCTTTGGATTCGGGGAGAGGTCTGATGAAATCGACAGAGATTATTTCCCAGGAGACTTCTGGGGTTTCTTGTGGATCATGATGGAGGGTAGTTCATTTCGGGGATCAGTCTACTTTGGTTTTCTGGCATTGGTCGCATCCTTGTATGTATCGCCGTGCGACGTCACTTCGAAGTGTCGGCCAATAGTAGTGATTCATGATTAAATCCCTCGTTCTGCGAACTCCTGCCAGAAGTTGGTGTCCTGCAAGTGGATGGTCGTGGTGTTCAAGACTATTATATGTTCTCGAAGTTTATCATCCTTCGGGACATACAATAAGTCTTTCCATTTCATGATTCCGTCTTTCTCAGACCAATTTGGTTTGTTTTTGCTGAGACCATCTTTCGCGAATTTCTCTCGATGTGATTGCAATTTTTTGATTTCTTCCTTAATATTCAGCGAGTTAACTACAAATTTGTCTGCTGAAAGTACTGTGATTTGGGAATTATCAAGGTCCACTCCCCTTCCAAAGTCTGGTCTCCAGGACAGAGGATCTGCCACTGGGTTTGTCGATCCCAGATAGTGAGACAAGGGTTTGATGCCATTGAGCTTGGCGGCAAGAGAGGTCTTGGGGTTGTTGATAGAACTCCAGGTTTTTGTGGTCTGTGAGTAAATTGAAAGGTTCATGGGCGTTGATGAGATAGTGTCTCTACTCTTTGAGAGTGAAGATGATTGCGAGCATCTCGAGGTCCGCTGCATGGTAGTTTCTTTCAGCATCAAAGAGGGACTTGGAGATGTAAGCGATCGGGCGCCATAGAGAGTCTTGGTATTGGGAGAGGATTGCTCCAATGCCGACTCCAGAACCATTGGTTTTTACACGGAATTTACCTGTGTCTTTTGGCAGAGCGAGGATGGGTGAGCTGGTTAACAACTCTTTGAGGTGATTGAACACAGTGGTACATTCTGGTGTCTGGCAATTCCACTCCTGCTTCATGGAAGTCAGAGCATTCAAGGATCGAGCTACTGCAGAGAAGCCTTTTACAACTTGAAAGTGTCTGTAGAAGTTCAGGAACCCAAGAAATCCTTTAAGCTCTTTCTTCGTTGAAGGTATTGGCCAGTCAATCACTCCTTTGACCTTTCCAGGGTCTGTTTGGACTTGTCCTTCGCGTACAATGAGTCCGAGATATTCCGCTTCTAGTGTGTCAAACTTGCACTTAATATGTTTTAGGAAGAGGCAGTTTTCTCGACGTAATTGTAGGACTTCTTTCACAATCTTTTCGTGTTCTTTGAGGGTTTTGGTGTAGATCATTATATTGTCTAGGTATATGATGACTTTTCCTCAATTTACAAGATCACAGAAGATGTGATTCATCATTGTTTGGAAGGTTGTGGGGGAGTTGGTCAGGCCGAAGAACATGACAAGAGGTTCAAACAGTCCTTTATTGATTCAGAAGGCCACTTTCCATTCATCTCCTTCTTTGATACGGACATTGTTGTAACCCCATTGGATATCAAGTAGCATGAAGTATTCAAGTTTAGCATCTTTTAACTTATCAACGAGTTCCGATATGCTGAGGGGGAGAGGATATCAATTTTTTTACTGTGATCTTATTGACCTTTCGATAATCCTGGACTAGTCTCAGTCGTCCATCTTTCTTTTTAATGAAGAAGAATGCGAAAGCGAATTCTGATTTGGAGAAGTGTATACAACCTAATTTGAGGTTTTCTTCAAGGAAGGACTCGAGTTCTTCTTGTTCCTTGGGAGATAGGTTATACATTTTGCAATCAACTTTATGTGTCCCTGGAATCAAGTTGATAGTGTTGTCCCATGGTCGTCGAGAAGGCAGCTCATCAAACTCTTTTTTGGAGAATACGTCCTTGAATTCATGATACTTTTCGGATACCACTTCTTCAAAGGATTTTTCTCCCTTTTTTTGAGCGATTTCGGCTGCTATGTCTGTCGAGACGTTCCTTACTGCGAAGATTTCCTCATCATCATCATCATCTATGGTTTCGGTGTCCTAAGTAAATGGAATGTGTTCCGAAATTTGTTACTGCTGTTACAGCTGGCCCAGGTAGGGTCGGTTGTAGACTTGAAGGTGAGGGCTAAGACGAAGGATAGGCCGAGCAAGCGTAACGCTTGGCGAAGCCGAAAGACTAAGGGTTCTTTCGAGGAGGAACTCACGAAGAGTCACGTCACTCAAAGACTAAGGCTAACTTGAAGGATCACACCCAAGAGGGGCAGAAGACTGAGGGGACGAAAGACGAAGACTCTCGAGGATCTGCAGAGGATACTCGGTTGGATTTCAAGTAGCTCTAGCTTAAGGGGATACAAATGAGGAGACAAGTCTTTAAGTACTACGAGATGGAAGGCGGTAGAACCACATGGAATGGAGGAGTCATCCGCAGTGAAGAATGAGTCAGAAGCTGCGGAATGCTATGCGTACAGTAAGCTAAGATTGATGAGTGACATCATCATCATGATGAGTCAGGAAAGAGATAGGGAGATATCGGACAACAGATAGGAAAGAATAGGAACAGGATCGGAGAGTTGAAGCGGACCATTAGTGATGTGAAGCGAGCGAAATCACCCGAGGTCCATGATACATTGTGAACACGAAATAGAGGCGGTAAGTGAAAGAGAAAGAAAGGGAAAAGAGATACATAGTGAACCATGGAGACAATCGTAACATTACCCCCGTTGTAGCCTTGGAGTCACTGACCCAAGTATTAATAGTCATATCCCGGACAGGGATGTTCTCCAGTGACATTGGCGTAAGCCGCGTCATCCCAGGTGTCTTCACAATCATAGTCGGATCCCGGTGAGGGAGGACGATTGTTGATGGGAGGGTATACAGGACGAGGGCGAGGACGACAAGAGGAGGTAGATCCTCGAGATCCTCGAAAGGGCCTGGCTAAACCTCGGCCAGAGTGAGCGGAGTCACGGTAAGAAGAGCGAGAGGAGCAAGAGGAAGCAGAGGACAAAGAGGAAGCGGAAGAGGAGGGTTGTGGAGCACAATGTCTAAGAGGACAAGCTCCCTGAGGATGTCCAGGACCGGCCTTGAGGCAGATAGGGCAGGTATAATGCAGACAGTCGATACGAATGTGGCTGAGACGTCTGCAGGTGAAGCATGCCTTTGGGTATAATCTGTGAGAACGATCGACTGGGAGGTCGAGTTCTTTCGCAAGGCGGGCTTCTGCCGAGTTCATGGCTGCGTCCTCTGCTCAGGTTAAAGGGAGGGAAGATGCGGATGGGGTCGACACAAGAGAGCGAGGTGGGGAGTGGTAAGCGGGATCCATATGCTCGATGATTTCCTCTTCGCTACCAGGTACTGAGATCAAGTCGAAGACGGCCTCGATCTTGTCAATCTCTGCTTGGATCTCCTCGGGTCCGAAAGGAGGAGACGGGGAAGGAGCCTTTGGGATGAGTGCAGGAATAACGTCTGCAGGGAAGGGAAGGGTGGCGCTAGGACTGACTGCTTCTACTTCAGTGGGAATGCATACATGGAGAGGGGGACGAGGGAGGCCTGGGGGAGAGGAGGGCGTTTGTGGAATAGTGAGAGGAGTGGAGTAGATCGTCATTTCACCCAGAAAGCGATCGATATCGGTGACAAACTCGGTCATCCCAAGTTGGTGCATGGCCGAGAGGAGGTGTTCTTCGGCGGCTCTTTGCGTATTAGTGATCTGGGTGGAGAGAAACACCGCTTGACTGTCGGCCGAGTCCTTTAGGTTGGAGGCGATAAGTCCGAGCCGTGAGGTATGGGTGAATGGGTTATATAAGGAGTGGAGAGGGGACTCGACATCTGCGTATGCATAGATGTCGCGGGTATAGCGGGAGTCCTGCAAGTAAATGCGAAGTCTACGTAGATCCTCTGTGGAGGCATCGTCAGTTCTTAACTTGCCAGCGTAGAGAGGGACGTCGACAGTGTTTATGTGGTATACATTAGAGCGAGCTGGGAGAGGAGGGGAATCGATGCGCCATGGAACAGCAGGTTCGTTGTTCAGGTTCTGGGAAATGGGGGAGGAAGGAGGAGATTCGAGGTTACTAGGACCCAGAGGCGTTCCACCAAGAGGGCTAGGGAGACGACCTCGAGCCAGAGGACTGGTAGGAGAGGAAGAACTACGTGATGAAGGAGGGGGTGAAAGAGAGGAAACGGAAGAAATCGAGTTGGAAGGGACATAGCTAGACATTTGTTATGGAAAGATGGTATTGGGTTTCTAAGATGATGAGGGTTAGGAAGGAAAAGCAATGGGATGGAGTTTCTTATATGCTAAAAGGATTGTTTTCGCGTGTTTTAATTCTCGTTCGGGTATCCAGGTATCTTCTTCTGCCATGTATCCTTTCCATCGGATCAGGTACATACGGTCTTTGGGGGGACCCCTGTGATGTATGATGCACAGTATTTTGAACTCCTCTTTGCCTTCGATAAGGTCAGGTGGTGGAGCAGGGAAGTTCGGGCCATGTACAGGGTTTTCGTGATAGGGCGATAAGAGAGAGGCGTGGAACATGTTGTGAATGCTCCAAGTTTTAGGGAGGCGTAGCTGATAGGTGATGGAAGATAGGACCTTGGTGATGGTAAAAGGTCCTTCTCGTTTCGGGGCAAATTTCCGAGAGGTGAGGTTTCGTTTGAGGTTCTTGGCTTCGAGTCAGACTTTGTCTCCTTTCGAGAATGGGGTAAACCCTCTGCCATTTCTGGCGGACATAACTTGTTGAGCAAGCTCGTGTGCTGCAAGGGCTTCGTCTCGAGCTGCAGAGAGGGCTTTGAGTCGGGACTCGATGGCTGGAAGATTGGAGTCGGCGATAACAGTAGGAAGTGGACGGGGTTCGAAACCCACTGTCATGAGGAAGAAGGGGGATTTTTCTGTTACAGAATGGGGGCGATGATTGTGGGTGAACTCCACTTGAGTGATCAGATCAGCCCATGTGGTGGGGTTATCTCCACAAAGGATCCGGAGATAGGTCTCGACTTCTTGGTTGACACATTCCGTTTCTCCGTCCGTTTGAGGGTAATAAGTGGTGGAAAGAGAGAGGTTGTATCCGAGGACTTTTCCAAGTTCTCTGGCAAAGGAAGAGGCGAATTGTGGACCATGATCTGAGATGATTTTGTCGTAAAGTCCGAAGCGTTTGTATACTTTGTGAAAGAATAGGGTAGCTATCCCTTCAGCGGTGATGGTTTTCTTGGTAGTAGGACAGAGAATCACCCCCTTCGTAAGCCCATGGTCGACCACGACCAGCAAGGAATCAAAGCCCGAGGAGGAGGGGAGATCGGTAATAAGATCGCAGGAGATTTGTTGGAAGGGGCGGGAGGAGGTCGATTTAATTGGGGTGAGGGGGGGAATGGTGGGATGTGTGTTCGTTTTGCATTGTTGGCATACTAGGGAGCAGCCTTCGACATATCTACGAACGAATTGAGCGAGACCAGGCCACCAATATTCCGCTGCGATGAGTTGGCGAGTTTTAAGATAGCCTGGGTGGCCGGCTGAGGGATGGTCATGAGAGCGAGCGACGATGTCGCGACGAAGAGTGTCGGAATCTGGGATGTAGACACAGTTCTGGTAGGTGAGGACACTGCCGTCAATTTGCCAATCGGAGAGGCGGGAACGAAAGGTGGGAGGGATGGTGCCTTCGAGAGCTTGAAGGGCGTTACGGACGAGGGTGTCATCGCCGGAGGCAGAGGAGATGACATCATGAAGAGTGGAGTCAATAAGACGCACAAAAAGTGAGGGAGGGAGAAAGGTGACATCTTCGTTATCGGTGTCAAGGGAGACCTTATCAGGTCGGCGAGAGAGGGCGTCGGGACCTGCAAGATGAGTCCCAGGGACGTGGGTGATTTTAAGGTCAAAGTCGGCAAGGTCAAGAAGCCAACGAGCCTGGCAGCGGTTCAATCGGATGTTGGGGACTACGGAAGACGGTAAGGTTTTTGTGGTCGGTGACTCGGAAGACCTGGACAGGAAAGGGGGAACCGCGAAGATATTGGCGCCATGCTTTGAGTGCGCGGATAACTGCAAGGAGTTCACGGTCGTAGATATCATAATTACGTTCTGCGGGGATAAAGGATTGGGAGAGGTAGGAACAAGGGTGCCAATCGCCATTGGAGTCGGTCTGAAGAAGGATCGCTCCGGTAGCGTCACGAGAAGCATCAGTAGCGATCGCAAAAGGAGCAGAGAGATCGGGGAGGCGAAGGACAGGTTTGGACAGGAAGGCTTGTTTGAGTTGATCAAAAGACGACTGGCAGGCGGCAGACCAGTCCCAAGGTTTCTCCTTTTTTGTGAGGTCGATGAGGGGACGTGCAATGTCGAAATAGTGATCTATGAATCGTCGATAGAAATTGGCAAAACCAAGGAATGATCGGACGGTTTTGATGGTGGTAGGGGTTGGCCAAGAGGCGATTCCATCGAGTTTGACCAGATCCATAGCTAGGGTACCTGGTTTAACGATCATACCAAGGTATTCAACTTCTGCGGTAGCAAAGTTGCATTTTTCTAGGCGAAGGTGTAGTAAGTCGAGTTCTTCCATCCGTTGGAGGACTCGTTTGGTGTGTTCCGAGTGAGAAGTATCGTCAGGGGAGAAGATCAGGAGATCATCCATGTAAATAACGAGCCATCCTTCGGCGATCATATTGCGGAAAGAGTCGTTCATAAATTGCTGAAAGGTAGAGGGGGAGTTGTTCATCCCGAAGAACATGACAGTCACGGTGGGTTCAAAGAGGCCCTTATGAGTGATGAAGGCGCCTTTCCATTGGTCACCTTCCTTGATGCGAACGTTGTTATAGCCCCAGCGAACGTCGAATAAGTTGGTGAAGACTTTAGCCCCTTTGAGTTTGTCGATGAGGTCTGAGACAAGGGGAAGGGGGTATGCATTGCGAGTAGTGTGGGAGTTGAGATAGCGATAATCCTGACAAGGGTGTAGTTTGCCATCCTTTTTCTTTACGAAGAAGAAGGAGGATGCCTGAGGGGATTTGGAAGGTCTAATTTTCCCGCTACGGAGGTTTTCATCGAGGAAGGCTTCCGTGGCCTTTTGTTTGTCAGGCGAGAGAGGGTAGACCTTTCCGATCTTTGGTATAAAGGTATCGTTGAGTTGTATGGCATGGTCATAGGGGCGAGAGGGAGGAAGACGGGACGAGGCTTCTTCGGAGAAAACTGAAGAGTAGGCGGCGTATTCTGGTGGAAGGGTGGTTTTCGGTTTAGATTTCTCCACTTCGACTGCAAGGTTGATGGCAGTGGTGAGGCGGGCGATTAGGGGGGATCCTTTGGGAATAAAACACGAACCACAACGCATTACTCAACAGAGAACTCTGTTGACCGTAGCTCGTTCGAGGAATTGTGACTCGGTTTCAAAGCCAAGGAATCTATACAGTTTTTTATCTCGGATGGGGTATACTTTGGTGTGTCAAGGGGTTTTGGTTTTCGAAGGGGACTGACTCTCTTAGTTGCTCTGACAATTATGGGGTTCGCGTTGAGGACTTGAAATCCATCATTTATTAGGCTTTGTTCTCTTAAAGTCTCGCATGATTCAATGGGGAGAACAGAATATTTATTGTTCGAAATCGTACTTATTTTAGGTCCTAGCAGTATTCGACCTAACTACTGCTTGTTTGTAAAACCCTTCTCTATTTCCTCAAATTTCTCGGCCGGTGGAGTATTCTATCTTCACTCCTCTTATTGTTAGAGATCAAACCTGTCGTTCTCTTTTCTTGAAATGGGTCTCGCATGGCCAGGGTTTTCCACACCTGACACATAACCCGGCAGCACGTGCAGCGTTGAGATCCATAGGAACTCCTCCTTGGGCATCAAATGTTCCACTTTGATTCAGGTGCACTGCTATGGGAGCGGGCTTAGGGTTTGGTTGAGCAGGGGTCTCCACTTTCTTGGTCCATTGATTCCAAGTCTTTTTGGGTTCTGATGAACCTCTTCCTTTGCGGTCATGTTGGATATCCTGTTAAGGACCGCTTCAGCCTGTTTGAATGCCTCTTCGCAAGGTGCAACCAAGTCTGTTTGGAAGAGGTTGAATCTTGACTTTTCAGCCAGTTCAACGATGTCCAAACGAATGCCTTCCTTGACAATTTCCACAAGATGGTGCTGTTCGGCTTGGAAGTCCTAGCCAGCCTCAGCCACCAACTGCTTCATCTGCACAAAGAAGTCTTTGCAAGACTCTTTAGCTCCTTGCTTTAACTTGCAGAGCTTTTCGGCCACTTTGACTTTAGTGTCCGTACTAGCAAGCACTCCTCAATTTTCCCTCAAGGGGATGGGTAGAGTATCTCCCACGGGTCGTTATAGGCAATACCACACGCTGCCCACCGACTGTATTATCATGGTATACGCTGTGGCCTCTCGTTCCACAGATCCACCTTTAATGCATATGAGGGGTCCTTTCGGTCCCAGCGATATTTCCTGATTAAACTGAGGGGAATCTTTGCCGAAGCAACACCCAAAACTTGATGTGGAATGTGTCTAGGCTTGCGCCAAATAAATGGTGGAGAAGGAGTCATTGTCTCCTGAGGATAACCTGCTCAAGGGTTTCCCTTTAGTGTCTGGGTAGAGATAGATCCGTCTTAAGTCTGACGTCCGACTATGAACATAGTCACAGTGGTATAGAGAGTAGGGGAGGAAAGGGGATATGAAGAGTACCAGTTTCCTAGTACTTTTGGAATTATGAAACAAAACAACTTGACCAACAATGATCACAATCACTCAGAAAGCGAGAGCAATAAATGGCAATTCCAAAAGTGGGAAACAATTACATGAGTAAACTACTTATATACTAACTAACATGAGGACTTTAGGGCAGACATGGAATGATATGGAATGTTCAGGAAAGTTCTGTGAAGATGTAAAATGTAAAAGATAAAAGATAAAAGGAAATGAAGTGATAAGGTAAAGTAGTGAATAGTGAAAGGAAAGAATGAAATGAAATTGTTACAGGCCCCATCTGCAGGTCGTCGAGCACCCAATGCAACATTGCAGCCTACATTCACATTTTGATGGAGATACTTGTATAGTGTACCACGAGGCGGCCATGTTGCCTTGATGAGGATAGTCGAGAGCCTGAGCAACATGGTTCAACATTCCGTCAATGACTTCACCCAAAGTAAACTACAAACCATGTTAGTAGTTGAGGTCGGAAAATGTCAATTACTTACATGCACCTGTGAATCTGTAAATCTCCAATCGGTTAAAAGATAGTCGATGGCTGTGTTCCATGTCAGGCCGGATTCATAGGATGTTCAATTGATTGGACGACGCAACTGATGCATATCCTTCATGGTGAGTTGTGCCAGTGCGATGGTTTTGAATACTAGTACTTGCGTAGTGTCGCTCCAAATCCGTTTGGCATACTTTTAGGCTGAAATGATCTTGTTCTTGTTTATCTGCCAACCATTTTCCTGTTGATGGCCCATCAGTTGTGAGCTTCAATTTCAATAGAAGCACGTGCCACATCTGCCAGGTCCACAGTAGCATGCATTGCAATGTGTAACACGACCGTCCAGAAACACATTGTCAGCATCAGTTGCACGCACGAGGTTTTGGAAGACGAAATATTTGATGAGTTCAAGCTCAGCTGCTTGTTGCAACCAAGCCTGAGCTTGTGATTCGACAGCGTGGGAGACTATCATGGTGGCGACAGGAGGGGGCTCAGGGGCTGGATTTGCTGCTTGGGTCTGATTGTCGGAAGTACTACTAGAGGGCCCGGGCGCAGAAGGTGGCTGTGGTTGGAGGGGGACAGGAGCAGGTAATTGAACATGTGTTTGCCTGTGCACCAGTTTTTGTATCGAAGGTTTTTGCTGCCACAATATACATATCAAGTATCCGCAGATGTGATAGGAGACGGACTACTAGTAGTAGTATGTACATGTATCACTTCAAAAGTTGCACCTCGAACCGCTTCACCAGGACAGGTTGGTTGTATATGTGCAGCAAGGATGCGATCTGCAACTCGGATGTACGTATTTTCTGCTGCAGAAGGAACCAGCAGATGAACGGGCAGAGGGTGTTGAATCGGTAGTATTCCGTTACTATATTACTTCCGATTCTAGACCGGTCCATTCTAGACCGAGTCTCTTTCTTATCTTTCGTTTTCTCTGATAGATAAGAGCAGTTATTGCTATTGGCTTGACTCAGCTATCACTGAGTCTATAACGCTATTGGCTACCTATATCTTTGCTTA